>LR991084.1:12322500-12627500 GCA_905163515.2 Lymantria monacha | reverse complement strand
TTTTATTGTATGGGTTCACCGATGACTTACGATGTTGAAGTCGACCGCAAACATATATTGCAATAACGTTGTTAACGTATAAACCGACACACATAAAAAGGGCACGTTATGAACATTCAAATATTTTCGACAAATTTCATTGTCAGGAGCGGACCGGCATCCATAAATCGTCCACCATTTAGGTACCCTAACAAAGTCCACGGCAGTAAAGTGGCCGCTTGTAAATCAAAACGACGAATCGAAAAAAAAAAGTAAATAAATAGGGACAAGCGACGTTTCTCGTGAGCCACGCAACAGTAGTGATGCGTCATTTTTTAAATGCTGTCGATAAAATATCTTAAAACATGTTTAAAAATGTAGATATTCAACTTTAAGCGTGCGATTATGTGTGAAATTTCAAAATGCCGTTGCTTGCACTTGTTATTAATTACATAGACAGTATATTAAGTAGTAATATATCAATTATAACTTTAACCAATCTACAAGGAAAATTCTAGATATTAGCTTTGTATTACATAGATACAACATAATCTGCTTTATTTTCAGTCAGCATATGAATAAATAATAGGACAAATATGTATATATATACATACAAGAAAAGGTAAAATTGACTCCTTGCATAATAGGTATATACCTACCTTATAACGGGTATCATACATTCATACAATTTTTAATAAGATTTACCGAAAGCATATTGTTACGTTGCCTATATTTTAAAAGAACAAGATCTTTCTTAATTTAAAGACGGGCATTATTAGTCGATCTATTTTTATTGCGTCATCACATGTTTTGATGACGAAATAGAATATGATTTTATATAGAACAATTATTAAATACAGATAATTAGCAAGCAGATCGTGGGCTTGTGTTATTAGCAGTTCATTTATTTATTATTACTATATACTTAAATGATAATTAATTTTTGTATTGAATAAATAAAAACAATTAATTAACACAGGGTGTACACCGACTCAGAACAACTTTTGTGGATAGCACAAATAATTCTGAGTGGGAATAAAACGTGAAAACAGGCGAGATAGGCATTGTGTACTTAAGGTATGTTCAGTGATCAATTGATTAAAAAGTATTTGTTGAAATTTTTCATTATTGCACTAAAGAAAGTAGTATTTCAAAATTATTTGCCGCTAATAATATACCAAAAACTTAATACGAATACACATCCTTCGTAGAGAAAAAAGATCCAATATTCCCCACCCACCTGAAAGTCAATAATGTTATTTTATTCAAGTCATATCATTTATAAGCTTACAAACTTATAGTAGAATTAGGAAATATTAGATAATAAAGTACAACATTTGGGGGACCGAGAAGACCGTACCGATTTAAGGAACGGATTGTGTATCGCAATAAAAAAAGATAAAACGTATCACGGGATGTCCGGAGATAAGGGTCACTTTATGTTTTCATATTAAGTTTGACATAAAAATGAACACAGCAATATATCCTATTGCTATTGGTTGCCTTTGTTGGTTTATAATATCATATTATTTGATCTATTGTTTTAGATTCACGTTTTAAGTAACACTCTAAATTATATGGTGTTATTTCACTATCATCAAGACGGCATCCTCAGGACGGTTCGGCTTCAAATGCATTTGAACGCCTCGTTTAGAGGCGAAACACGTGGCGAATCTTTTCTGTTCTGAGTAAAATTGCAAATTGAAGTCCTAGAGGTGGTGCTCATCACAGGAGTAAGATTTCCTTATATCCTATTCCACCTTGATCCCATCCCGTATTCCTTCCTTTCTTGAGGTGTACGGTGTATTGATTAACCATGGGGAAATGGTGGATCTTCTTGCCTCTCTTCCATTTTATAATAATAATGGATTTCCACCATGTATAGCCTAATTCAATCAATTATAACACTCTAAATCTAAAATTTTGAAAAATTGCTAAAATGATGTCTTAGCTTGTGTTTCAAGCCACCAATTATTCACAGCGTAGTCATATACACTAATTTACAATCTCTTTCCGTGTGATGAATAAAGTATGACTATAATTCACCATCGCAGTGCCGTGAGTGACGTAAAAGACGACTAAGAGATTAAATATCCATATAGCATTATCCAAGAGAAAGAAAACTTGAAATAAAACCATATACCAACTCGTGTGACAAGCCTGGTTTAGTAGTTTAATTTCCCTCCTATCGGGCAGGAGGCTCGTACCCAGTACGGACGTATGTTAGTTGAGATGACGATGACGAATTTATAAATAGTATACATACACATACATATCATCACGCCATATCCCTTGCAGGGTAGGCAGAGAGAACAGAGTGCCAGAGAACTCTATCTTTGCATACTTCACTCGCTTCCGCAACATTCATAATTCTCTTCATACACGCTCGCCGGTTTCGGAGACTCTTGACTCCACCTTCCTTCAGTACATGACCGATCTGGTCTAGGTAGGTTAGTCTCGGTCTCCCTCGGTACCTACATACTTCCACTTTCGCAATTTATAAATAGCTTATTAAATAATAATATACCAATTGAGTTAACTGCTTCATATTACGCACCATAAACACAATTATTTATCAAACATTTTAGAGAGAAAAAAAAACAAGCAACCCTACTTTCTGGTTGGGGTTTTTGGCGCGAATGTGGAAATGTCATGTCACGCTCTTGTATTATATTCATTTCTTTAGTGTTTTGTTGTGTTATATTGAATAATTTTGCAGCTATTTTATGCAATATGGTACAGTTAAAGTGCTGAAGTGTAGTGAATATGGTATAATAGTGATTTACGTGTATTTTCATATTTGCCCAAAATTCCCAAAGAAAATCATTGACTAGGTTATCAGCGCCCGATTAATGGTAACGACTTGACTTACTGACAGACAATGACTATTAAGGCTACATAATATGAAGAAATGATGAACAATATATGAAAAATAATTAAATAAGACTTGACTGTATGGGCTTTGATCCCTTTACCTGTCCGAATGGACGAACAGAACCAAAGAAAAAAAAAACTTTATGGTTGGGTTTCTAGTTTTCATTGGTAGGTATAGCCTAGCTGTTCATAGGCGGCGATAACACATACCATCAGGTGTGCTACTTACTCATTTGCCACTATAAGCAATAAAAAAGCAAAATTACTTCCTAAAGATATTATTATAGTATACATTGTAAAGCAATTTTAAAACATGTTTCGCAACCCTCCCTTGTAAAATTTGTCCCCAATATTCCGTTTTGATTAGACGGGTTGATTTATCTCTTGTTTAGATTCATGAAGGAATAAGTTTACTTGATACTTTATTAAATGAATTCTAATAAATATAAACTAATAAACCACCACACTCTCGTTGAAGATCGACGTCTGAGTAATAGCAATGTGCTATTGCGCTTCGTTCGGTGAGCGAGAGAGCCGGCAGCCCAACTGGGGTGCGTTTGGGGTTTGTATCGGTAGGCAGCGGCCTAGCTATGCTCTTGGTATAGCAAAGGTCCATGAGTGGCAGTGACACTTACCATCAGGTGTGCTGTCTGCTCGTTTGCCACCATAAGCAATAATAATAAAAAAATATAAACATAATAAAGATGCGTATCTTAGTACATATAACATTACAATAAGTTTAAACAACTATATAGCTATGTAATGTTACATGTATGATTAGGGAGTAAGAATCCACCACCCCTTTTTTCTGTAGGTATCAATATGTCAGCAGACAGCACCACTGCAAGAGAAGCAAATCTCGAAATTCTATGTCAACTGTTTGGACAGGGTGGTGTAGGCAATTTACCCTCTTGTAGAGAGTAGATATGTATGGGCTGAATGCGTTTAAAAGAACTACAATCTTAAGAAACATATTAACATGTTATTATTATAAGATGAGCATTTAATTTATAAATATTTACCTGATTATTTGTATAAAATAAATATATATAAAAAAAAATTCGTGTGATGACGGAGTAAAAATATAATTCACCAATCCTTATCTTGCCGTGCCATCCTTATCTTAATGGCAAATTGCTAGTGTCAATACGTTGACGTACTTTAAAAGAAAAATAGTTAGTATTTTTTTTAGTTTAGGCGTTTAGATATTAAAGTATTGAAGGAATTGAATATTAATCCTTACTAATATTATAAATGCGAAAGTAACTCTGTCTGCCTGTCTATACTACTACTACTGAACCAATCTATATAAAAATTGATACACAGATAGTCTAGATCCTGATAAAGGATATAGGCTACTTTTTAATGCAAAAAAAAAAACGATTGTAAAAGGGGATGAAAAGTTGTAAGGAAGTATCGTCATTTTTAAAGCCAGAAGCTTGAAACTTATTTTTAGGCTATTGATTAGATATAAATAAATATGACATTAAAGTTTTGTAAAAAAAATAGGGGATGGAAAACTTTATGAAAGTATCCTTTTACGCGAGTGAAGCCGCGGGCTGAAGCTAGTTGAATATAAATGAAGGAAAAAAATGTACCTACTTAGACATTTATAAAAGTATCAACAATGGTCACGTCATGTGTAGATACATATGTACGATGGGATTTTGTCCCATAGATCGTAACCGTAGTGGTACAGGGTGTACCACTACCGATGTGAATGATTTAGATCTACATCACTTGTTGCGATAAACGTAACCCTTTCCATTAAAGATAATATAGGACAGGCGCCTAACATTAAGATTAAATGCAATCCAAACACATTATCTCATAGTATCCATAATTATTAAGCTACAAATAGCTTTTTTTTTAAAGATATGTTGAAAAAATTTAGAGAATTATGAAAACAGATATTTACTATTATATCCGTATACATTATTATCCGTGTGGTGACGGAGTAAGAATACAATTCATCACCCCCTATCTTACACATGGGTGATCGTAAAAGGCGACTATGGGATATAAAACGCATATAACATCTATGCAAGAGAAGAAAAACTCGATACAAAACCCTATACCAACACGTCTGACCAGCGCGGTATAGTATGTTAACTTCCCGCCCATTACGGAGGAGGTTCGAGCCCTACAATAGGACATATATGGGCTGTGATAATGATGATGTATTTACTAGATATACATAAATTCTCACTTTTGATTCAGCAATTATATTCTCAAGTAACGAGCTACCTTTACTGAATATAACTATGAACACGATCTCGATTAACTGATAAATCTTGTTAAGATATAACAAATGTCAAGCAAGTGTTGTTTGACGCGTCAATATTGCGCGCGCGCCTCTCCTGAGAGCAGTATATCTGAGTGTGACAGTGTTCCCGCGAGAACCAGAGGGTAGCAAACAGCGTGTACGAAGCCAATTTTCCGCTCACCGCCACCGACTACGCAATTATTTAGATAAACCTCTCGGCGTGACTATAAAAACATCTTCCGCTCCCCCACACAACGCTGTTTGTTGTCTTTGGGGCTTTGTGAATTTATGGCATGACATTACGCCGACGGTTAGGAAAAAATGTACTTTTAATTTATCTCGTTAAAGGGTTGAAGGACGAGCGGGTTCGCGAAGTAATTATTCCGGAATTGGCCACTTTAGCTGATGAATCCATTTCGTTGTACCCTTTATTGGAGGGTGATTGTGGAGTGAATTAATTTATTTTTGACTCCGATCTCAACGGAGTGAAAGATTACATTATGTTGATGATTGAAAAAATTAATCATTAAGTGAGGAACATTAAACGATATTCTTTTTCATTATCTATCAGTATAAAAACTGTAAATACTATTTGAATGATATATACGTAAACAGAAGATGAGTAAACTGCTTTCAAGATTTAGAATGAAATAACACAACATAAATAATTTTGAACTCATCATAAGTATTTATAAGGTATGAGTGTATGGGATGGAAATCTATTTTTGTCTCTGTTAATAAAATAGAACTCGAAGTGATACGAATTCTTCAAGATTGATTAATCTCCTTTTAAATTATTTTTTTTTATTTTTAAATAATTCCAAAATCTGTTTGCTTGTGATAATTGCAAAATTAGTTTACTCTTATACTAAAATTAAACATTAGTAATAATATTACTTTTAACATTAATATCTTACCTGCCACTCTTTGTGATGATCATTTCCGTGCCGAGGTCGTGAAATTTGTCCCACAATTCCTTGGTTTCTAATTGGCAGTCTACTGATAGCAGTTCTTCACAGTTACAGGAAGTAGCAGGGGGCAGCGGCCTCGCTGGAGAAGGGGTGTCCCGCTCGCCTAGTTCTGTTTATAAAATTTCTATATAAATATGCAATTTTATAAAGTAATTAATAAAAAAAAAGTTACTAACACTAACGCAATCTCTAACACGCAATGATTTTATAAACTGTCTGCGACCTGTCAATTAACGTAAACACAAATGTGTTTGGATCTTGTTCAATGAAGTGATTTTTTTATAAAACATGTTTTAGCTTCCTTTAGTAATATTTTACTGTATATGTATATTATATCTATTAAGCACTGCTCACTCGATTATTTTTTTTATATTTCAGTTAACTAATAATCATTACTGTATATGTAGATATATTATATCTATTAAGCACTGCTCACTCGATTATTTTTTTTATATTTCAGTTAACTAATAATCATTAGAGGAAAGGAAGGTAATATGGAATACCATTTTCTTTTTTGAGTATAAAAAAATATTCCCCAGAGTTAAAATTAAAATACACACACTAATTTGTTGGAACATTAATTAGCTTTAATAATAATCATTACAAAAATAATATAACTATATTTTCTTGACAAAAAACAACCATAAATCAAAAATGTTGTAAAATGACAACTGACCCAAGGTGCAGATAATATGGAATATAGTATTCCATATTATCTGCACCAAAATTGTACACACTTTTAACAGTTGTTTTATTAACTCAAACAAAAGCCTTTTAATAATAGTAATTTTATTAATCACAGTATTTTGTCTGGCAATCTTAGAATTAATAAAATGTTTAAAAATCAACATAACTTATATGAATAAGTAAAAATCAAACTAATTATAAATCATATTAGTCGAACGATATAAAAAAAGATCAGAATTTAAAAATATAATTTTTTTGCAATAATCACAAACGTAGTTACTAAATTCATAACCCGCGCAGTCACAATGCAACCACAGTTGGCAAATAAGGCACTGAACCCATTCTTCTCCTTTATCATCTTGGCTATATTTTCTATTGCAAAAAAAAGCATTCTGAATAATTTTGAGGCGGTACCTCGCTTATAGTCTCGTCATATGAGAAGAGGTAATTGTCATCTTTGTCATGAAGACTATTATCTGAAGAGTCGCTAACTGCGTAAACTTCCCTTAATCTCTTTTTTGACGATTTACCCTTGCCTTTCCCTTTGCTCTATTTCTGCACTTTTTCTTTCCCTTTCACTTGACTTATAGCTATTATGCTTTTTAAATTTCGTTTAAAATCTGCAGATTTTTTGAACTGCGATAATTCAAGGCTCATATAATATGCCATGGCTCATATAATTCATATAATATGGAATACTAGGTATACCATATTATATGCACTAACAGTATTCCATATTAGCAACATGGCGACATAAGCAAAAAAAAAAATTTAGATTTAGGGGTTTCAATATACGATGAAAATCAATACACATCCTTAAACTTTAGTACCCTAAGCATTGTTTGAATACCAGTTATAAAAAATAAAGTAATTTTACGTTACGATAACAAAAGATTGAAAATGTACCAAAAAATGTTTGTTGTACAGCCTTCTAGTTGATCGTGTCTCAAAAAGAAAAGAATAATATCGCGGATTACTGTCACTTGCACAGATTAATAGGTTCACTTGACGCTTCAATTCACAACATCGCGGCATAGGTGGCACTACTAGTTTTTATAAAATCTCAGTATCCCATATTAACTGCATATTCCATATTACCATCCTTTCCTCTACTGTATATGTAGATATATTATATCTATTAAGCATTGCTCACTCGATTATTTTTTCTATATTTCAGTTAACTAATAATCATCAACGCTATTCTTAGCGTAATATAATAACGTGATTTTGCACAAATTCTATGCAAAACAATTAAAAAATGTGCATTTAATCTTATACAACCACCAGGTAATGTGTTTACTACTCAAGATAGTTACAACTCCAAGCTAGCTATAACCTTGAAGAGGTTTCAACTTTGTCATCTGGAGAAAATGTTCTTTTCACTAATAACCCTTCTGTTTAAGTTTAATTTAGGTTTATTTTAGGTACGTGCTACATCTACACCACTACGCTTTTGGGAGAAATCTCACGCCATAGCTCACACTGCACTAATACCTTTTCAGTTACACTACCTAATGAGCGAAGACATTTTGATGGACATAACTAAGTGGGGAACACTCAATGTGAGAGGCAGCTGACCTCTGCCAACAACTCCAACTCGTGCCGAAACAGATCAGGGAACATTATATTACTGCGAACGCTACCTATTTGTTTACTTTGATTAAACATAATAATTACAGGAATTGCTTATATGAAAGATATACCCATATACTTCAACTAGCGACTCGCCCTCGCTTCGCTTCGGTTACACAGATATGTTTACATAAATTCAAGGCTGTAGGAGCTATATTTAAAAAATGTGATTTTTACATCCCAGCAATCCCTCTTACGGGTGGAATTTCATAAAATCCGTTCTTAGCTGACCTCTACTCGGCGAAAGTAATATTCATACAAAATTTAAGGTCTGGAGGCCTTATGGTTCCAGAGATATCGTGATGAGTCAATACGAACGTGGAAATCTGTTATATATATATATATATATATATATATATATATATATATATATATATATATATATAATAGATTAAACAAACTCTAAGAAAAATTTATAAAGGCTATAAAACAATTCTATTTAAGACGAAGCAGTGATCGTAAATATCAACAGCTAGGCTGTTCAGTTCGCGTCTACTCATAGTGTTTCAAGATATAATTACCCTATGTATTAATTACTTACGTATTCATTAACTTTACACAAACTTAATATGCAGTAACTATCTATATTGTAGTTTTCTACAAACATTAAATCATCCTGGCTTTCGTTGCTACGAGTGTGAGAACCTAATTGTATCTGTATGAGAAAGTTTGTTTATAACATTAATAACACTTGTCTAATAACAACTGCTATTACTTTTTCTTATAGTACCACGCCATCTATAATGATGGCGTGGTACTGAGGTTAACAATAATTGCCCACACTTTACATAGACAACATATTGGATATTTATCACTTTTTTTATCATGGAAACACTTTTTTTTTAAATTAACAGCTACAATATGCAATAAATCCCTGTCACAAGTACAATTATAAATAAGTAACCGGCATTGAGAACTAAGTAGATTAGATATAGATACGTATACATATTGAATTAATAGTTAACAAGGAAATCATCCAAATACGAGACACTTATCAGGTATCTATGTAGTATGACAATAAGTTTTAGTTAGTTAAAATTTAATAAAAAAAAATCAGAATTTAAAAAATGCAAAAAATAATGTAGAACAACACCTAAATAAAATACCTAATATCCATTCATTAATTAAAGATCGCTTTTTTCCCCTAGAGAAGATTCTCCTTCTTTTTGATAGGTAGATATATTAGAAAGTTTATATACAAAAAAAAAACAGTTTCAGCAAAAGATACATCGATACCTCAATGAAAACGATTTTGTTCCGCCTTCGTAAAACGTATCCAAATTTTTCACCTTGTGGGTCTAATTTAGCTCCATCTATTAGCCTATTAAAGTCCATTGTTAAAAATAGACCTTCCCAAAGAGAAATAGAATAACCCTTGGACGAAGACGCAGGTGCTGTTATATTTTCCAAATCGTTGCGATAACGAAGTAAGAATACAATTCACCAATCCTTTCTTGGAGTGTTGTTAAGGCAAGGAAAGGGATATAAAATATGCAGATAGAGAACGAATATGTTCTACGCTAGAGAAAGAAAATTTAAAATAAAACCTTCAACATCATCATCATCACAGCACATAATATCCCACTGCTGAGCTCGGGCCTCCTCCGTAATGGAGGGAAATTAACCAACTATACCGCGTTGGTCAGACATGTTGGTATAGGGTTTTCTTTCGAATTTTCCTTCTCTCGCATAGATGTTATATGCGTTTTATATCCCTTAGTCGTCTCGTACGATCACCCACGGGTAAGATATGGGGTGGTGAATAGTAATCTTACTCCGTCACCACACGGAAAATAAAACCTTATATTACCAATACGTCTCATCAACGTAGTATTGTAACTCAATTGTACTCTCATTATAGAGGAGTTGCAAGTTCATCTGTGGGACATATATGAGCTGAGATGATGATCTAATTTGTGACCTATCCATTACTTTGGCATACTAATATTGATATCGTAGACATCCACTCTTGTAAAAAATTATATATTCCTCGTTCTGCCATGAATTTCGGTATTGCATAATTATATAAACAAGAGTGAATATAAACACAAAATATGAATGAAAATTATTAATTTGTGATATTACTTATTGTCAATCTATTGGCATTGTACGTTAGGATCGAATTTGCTATACTTCGTATATAGATAATATACACGTAAGTTGATTAATAAATACCAATAACATTAAGTAAGGATAACTTTACAGCAATACCTTCATAGAATACATGAGAATGTAATTTTTTATATTACCCACTAACGTTACTATACAAAATCTTGGATATTTTTCTCCTTATTTCAAACCTCTTTTTACCCGACTGCGCAACGCAAAGGAGTGGTATTGTGTTTAACAGTCTATGTATGTATGTATGCATGTATGTATGTATGTATGTTCCTTTGAAGCACTATATAGACCAAACGCCTGGGCCGATTTTTATGATTCGCACGTCAATCGATTGATCTTAATCCGGCGAGTGTCACTAAAGATATGACGTTAATGAAAATTCAATAGGGCGACTACTGGAGGACGCCATATTGTGAAAATTAAAAAAATTAAAGTCAACAAACTATGTCGAGTGGGGTATTGTTGAATAGGTTTTTAAAAATCATTATTAGTTTTCTCTCAACATTTTTCGATTTGACCGTTCGTTTAGGATCTATATCGATTTAAAGTTTCGTAACAACCTTTCTCACATATATGTTTTTAGACAGTAAAAATTTACGATGAAAAGACGAAAAATTCATATAACTGGATGTGAATGGATATATACTGAAGTATCTAGTAGGTATATTGTCCAATATACCATAGGTAGTCCTACCTAAAGTATCTAATGTCTTACGCGGTCGCCCATCTCCAATTTCTAACGATTTAGTACTCAACTTCCGTCGAAAAACTATATAAAGTTAGGTACTTATCTACTTATTATTAAATAAGATACCTAGGTATTCATAACTAAAAAGTATAAAATAAAAAAAATAATTAAAGAAATCAAAAAATCCGACTGTATAAAAAGTAACCAAAACTACGTACATAATAAAAAAATTGAAAAGAAAAAAACAAGCACTCAGATGTCCGGTGGTCTAGAATTCCATAATATATTATTGAATAAATACTATTGCAGAAAATAAATCATATTTTAATAATAGAACATGGCAACTGAACAGTCGGGATCCACTGAAAAATTAGATTTGCTGTCGAATAATGGATCCCGACTGTTCAGTTGCCATGTTCTATTATTAAAATATATTTTATTTTCTGCAATAGTATTTATTCAATAATATATTATGGAATTCTAGACCACCGGACATCTAAGTGCTTGTTTTTTTCTTTATTTTTTTTTATTATGTAGGTACGTAGTTTTGGTTACTTTTTATACAGTCGGGTTTTTTGATTTCTTTAATTATTTATTTTTGGATAACTTGTGGTCTTAGCGCAACTTTGTGACTATTCATTACAACAAATCAAAAGAGAACGCTTAACTCGATTTACTAATTCCCCGCTTCTATTCAATACAAGCAACCACTGCTATTGTGGAGATTTGTCTTAGTGTCCCACTCGATGGCCTTTTATCACATGAGTAAATAAACGTTACTCATGGCTTTTATTCTCCAGTGAAGAATGCAAAAGATATTTTTATTATAGAAACTATTACTTGTCTAATTAACTATTTGCTTATCCAAATTAAGTGTAATTAAAAAGTTTTATATGATTTACAAGAGCACAGAAGAGAGATAGAAGTATGAATCTTTATATTATATAGATATTTTATTTTATTCAATGTTAATTCGTATCATAACTAAACAGTTGATAAAATCATATTTAGACTACTTGAAAACTAAAAATAATGACGTTGTACTTCTAATTACTATATTTGAAGTGAAATTGAGGTTTCCAAAGAGAATATCATTCCAAAACATGGCCGTCTTCATAAAACTGAGACTGACTTTATCATTAATTATTTTTATATCTCTTTGTGCCATGTACCGTTCATATTTAATTAATTTAATTACAAACCAAGAATAGATATATATTATGTACGTATATGATATACGAAATAGGTTTTAACACATAAATCATAAAATTAGTTAATAGTTTTTTTAGGGTAGGTAGGTATTTGCGTCATAATCTATATTTAAGTGAAAGAATATATTTTCACCTGTACAAGATCATCATCATCAACACAGCCCATAAATGTCCCATTGTTGGGCTCGGGCCTCCTCCGTAATAGGAGGGATATTAACCTACTAGGTATAGCGCACTGGTCAGACGTATTGGTACAGGGTTTTGTTTCGAGTTTTCTTTCTCTCGCATAGATGTTATATGCGTTTTATATCCCTTAGTCGTCTCGTACGATCACCTACGGGTAAGATATGGGGTGGTGAATAGTATTCTTACCCCGTCACCACACGGATGGGCGTACAAGATACAAAAATGAAAATATAGGAAATAATTTATGATGAAATGATAATGCTGGAAGATCAGGCATGCCTACAATATACTTTAATTATAAATTGGAATCTTAAAAATCAGATTAGGAATCGCCAGGACAATAGGCACTAGCAATCGCTAGAGAAACTAACAACGTCAATTGCGATTTTAGTCTAAGACTATCAAACATCCCATTATGATATCAGTTTTTAAGGGTCTATGTACCTACAATAGAAGACTTCGATAAATTGATTAATGAATGAAACCATCCCGATACCTTTTTACCAGTAAATTAACCAGAATTATAAAATTAATAATACTGTAAACATTATTTACTTTTATACTTTTCTTTTATCATCTCAGCTCATATATGTCCCACTATTGGGCTCAAGCCTCCTCAATAATGGGAGAGTAATTGACCTACTATACCACGCTGGTCAGACGTGTTGGTATAGGGTTTTGTTTAGAGTTTTCCATCTCTTGCATAGATGTTATATGCGTTTTATATGCCTTAGTCGTCTTTTACCACATCACCCACAGGTAAGATAGGGGTGGGGAATTGTATTCTTACTCCGTCACCACACGGATAACTTTTCTTTAAGTAATATATCAAAATTAGTTACCCATTAACAAATATGTTTTTTGACGTCATCAAAATAAACAGCTCTACAATTATTAGACGATACTAACCAGAGGAAGGCGCAGGCGAAGGTGCCGCGTGGTCCGAAGCGTCCCGCTCCCCATCGGAGCACTGTTCCACGTCGACTTCAACATCCTCGTCAGGTAATGGTGACCGACAACTGGATGCGGGTGAACTGAGCGATGCCGGTGAACTTTGACGCGAAACCGACCCTAAATAAAGAATATAGCTTATTATCATCTATAGATATGATTTACAAGATTGAAACTTATGTTTTACATACATACATACATGCATATCATCACGTCATATCATCATATCCCTTGCAGGGTAGGCAGAGAGTACAGAGTGCCAGAGAACTGTATCCTTGCATACTTCACTCGCTTCCTCAACAATCATAATTCTCTTCATACACGCTCGCCGGTTTCGGAGACTCTTGATTTCACCTTCCTTCAGTACGTGACCAATCTGGTCTAGGTAAACTTATGGTTTAATTCTTCTTATACTGATTTAGGAGCGTAATTTGGCTGAGGTCCTACTGAATAGCGTATTAATCACGAAAAAAAGCTCGTCTAAATTAGACTTAGATTCCTAAATTAGGACAATCTATTAATATAATATATGTAGGTATACCTAATAAAATATAATAAATTATAATATAAAGCTGTCTATCTCTGCGTACTTATGTAATCTACTTATTTAACAAATAGGTATGCCTTTGAACATAGGTAGTATAGGGCTATCAGTGATGACATTCTTATGAGAGAAGTCTATTTTCAGCGTTGATGTGTTATACATTTTTTAATGACCGTTTGACTATAATTATTCGTGCGGTGACGGAACAAGAATAAATCGCTACTCAAGTACCTTGCCAGATATCTTTGTCTGTGGGTATCGTAAAAGACGTGTAAGGGACATAATAAGCATTTAACATCTATGCAAGAGAAAGGGAATTCGAAATAAAACCCTATTCCAACATTTTATTATATTATATTTATAAAACGGTTTGGAATAGGGTTTTATTTTATTTACAGTCAGTTCCCTCCTAAAGTGCAGGAAGCTCGCACCTAGCAGTGGCGGCACGCACATGAGCCGAGGTAACGATTGACTATAAAATCTCAGAAGCAAGCAGACAGCTTGAGTCACAGGCGTTGCGTCGCCACGGTCGCCGCCTTCTTCGAGACCACTGTATCGAAGAAGGAAGAGGCGGTCCAGGCTCGGGAGGAAATCCTGTTTGGTGACACGTTCAGGCAAGACTGACTGTCGTCCCGGCAGTAAGTCGAGGTGTCAACGGGGGTTGGTACCCGAAAGGGTAACCCTGCGGGCTGGCCACGGCCTCATAGATTCGGTAGGTACCAGTGGCCGGCCCAATGGCGATGGGGAGGGATTACGGTAGGTTATGAGGCCATGCGCCGCCCCTCTGTTGCCCCGAACGAAACGGATGACGTGTGTCCAAACCATAGCCTCCCAAAAACAAAAGACAGATTGATTTTTTTTAAATTGTTAATATCAAGATAGTCCATTTATATCCTTTCATAACGCTGTCACTCATAGGAACAGAGTCATATATGTAAAAAACATACTGACATATTTGGGAGAGTCTATATTGGCAGTCAGTAGATACGCTCAAACGTCATGAAATCTAGTCTAACCTTAAAATATTATTATTTCTTTATATTGCAAAGATAGTTGTTCTGCGGCTTTTTCAGATCGACCTGCTTGTTGATTAGTAAGTACTTGCAAATAAATATGAATAAGCTCGATAGCATAAGTATTTAAAGTTATTCATTGAAACTGAGGGATAATATTATGTTCGTAATACCTGCCATAATTGAAATAAAACGTTTATTACAGATTTAAACATTACAGCATATTTAAACATTACAGTGAATGTGAGCAAAACCAAAATAATGGTCTTCGAAAGAGATGAAGCCAGAACAGATGTAAGAGTAAAAATGGGTAATGATGTACTAGAGCAAGTGGATGAATTTGTATATCTTGGATGTGGATTTAGCCGAGATGGAAGGTACACCACTGATATATAGCGAAGAGTGAATGCGGGAAATAGAGTGAACGGAGCGTTAGGGCAACTTCTCGGTAGCCACTACCTCAGCCAGAAGGCACGTGTAGCAATACATAACGCAGTGCTTGTCCTAACATTACTGTATGGAAGCGAGAGTTGGGTATGCAGAAAATAGTATGAAAGTAAAATTAATGCGGTCGAAATGCGATCTCTACAGAAAATCTGTGGAGTTAGGCTGACCGATCGCATTCGTAACGACGACGTAAGAGAGCGAGTAGGTATGAAAGAGAGTATTGGTGTAAAGATGCGAAAGGGAATGCTCCGATGGTTCGGACATGTGGAAAGAATGCCGAACGAACGTCTGGTTAAGAAGATATACAATGCGAAAGTGAAAGGATGTAGGTACCGGGGGAGACCGAGACTAACCTACCTAGACCAGATCGGTCATGTACTGAAGGAAAGTGGAGTCAAGAGTCTCCGAAACCGGCGAGCGTGTATGAAGAGAATTATGAATGTTGAGGAAGCGAGTGAAGTATGCAAGGATAGAGTTCTCTGGCACTCTGTTCTCTCTGCCTACCCTGCAAGGGACATGGTGTGATGGTATGTATGTATGTAAACATTACAGCGTTTATGGTCACGGAACGGTCTTCCGCTGAACATTGTAAACGAATAGAAATTAAGAATCTGAATTTTAATAAAAAATCCAACTTGGTAACCAGTGGCTTACATTGAAATGGCATCACACGGGAAGTAGGTACCAGCTTTCAAATAAAAAAAGAATCATCAGAATTGGTTCAACCAGTCTAAAGTTCTGAAGTAAATAATATAAATACCTAAATAAAAAAAAAACAGTCGAATTGACAACCTTTATCTTTTTTAAAGTCTAATAAATATAAAATGCAGATGCTCTAAAATCTTTTGAAAATATTTTTATTTCAAATGTCTAATAGGTAGGTACCTACTCGCATAAATATCACAAGTTCTCTTTAATAGTTTATTTTTAATTTTTAATGTATAATTCTGTCTTTAAAAAGAATAAAATGTCTAAGGATACAAAAGGCTGTATTTCTTTTTCAACACTAATGAATAAGCAACACTCTTATGTTGCTGATCCATCAGTGTGGAATCAACAGATATCAAGCACAGTATCAACTTTACGAGTTTTCGTTCTTATCTACCTAAATACAGAGAAACTCACTTCAAATACCTACTGCTATAGGTAGGTACTATACATCGAAAAACAAACGGTATTAAGATTGATTATATTAACTGCCACTTATGCATCAATAAGCGCAGATGTTTCATATAAACAGTACTTAATCATTTCAGTTTCGCAAGTGAAATTTAGAAGATACTCGGAAGAGATTATAAGTATGTTTTGCTGGTCTAACAGATTTTAAGAACTAAATCAGTCATTTGTGGCAAATACGTCTTTTAATTTTCTACTAAATCTTTTAATTATCTGAAAAGCAATATAAAAATCCCTCCTGGCGTGTGATAAATTAAAGTCACAGGCAAATTGCGATAACAGCATTAGCTTCCAGCGTTAGTTTACGTCGATTATTTATAAAACCCGATTACGAAATGAAAAATGATGTCACAAGCGGGATTCGCACCCGCGCCTATTGGGATTCCGGCCCAATCGTGCTGCCACTACACCACCGTGACTAATTGTAGGACATGCAAATTTCACTTCGTATCATATTTACGTCTTAAGGTGACGGTATACTATCTACCCGACAATGTTTACACATTGTTATAGGCTTAATACTTAAAACTTTACAGTTAGAATTGTATTAAACGATGACACAACTTTGTTATTTAAATTACCTACTGAAATTTAGCATTTAATATGCTTAATTATTTATAAAACCCGATTACGAAATGAAAACGTACGTAACGTTACGTCGATTAGTTTATATCCGAAATGAAAATTATATATATCCAAAACCTTAATTGAATCTAATATAACAGTTTTAAATAATTTCAGACAGGGGCGGAGTCTAAAGAGACATATTACATTGTAGTGTCTAACCAATGTTAAGTCAGAAATAAAGTCAATAGTACCTACTCTAATATCCGTAACCGAATCCAGATCCGAAATATGATATCCGCATCATCTCTAATTTGCTTCTGCCCCATCCCTGTCATGTATAGGTACACATGCTAACTCATATACCCGTACTTAGCAAGCAAGTAAATTACGCAACACTTATTTACTGATATGCAATGGAGGTAACGCGGAGGACTATAAAAATGGCGCCTGTGTATTTGTATACCTACAATATGTCTTAACATATATTAGTCACAAATTGCATGCAAGCTTAAATTGTAAATGTATCCACCAGTTACTTCTACATGCGTTTAAGGCTAGCCGCACACACGCAATAATATTGTCAATCCAAGATTGTCAATAATGTTCTTCAATATATGGTCCCGCATACTACGCAATATTATTGTCAATATTTTGTGGTACAATCTGACATAGTCGCTCGGCAGCTACACGCGTGTGCGAACGTTTTATATAATGGATAGAAAGAAAAAAGTCGTTGCACTTAGTATTGCATTAATTTTATCTACTAAAAAAAAGCAATCAAGAAAGAAACGATGGATTAAGGACTGGATGAGAAAAAAAGCTAGAGTTGAATCATTTTCATCTAATAAATGAACTAAGAGTTACTGAAGAAAATGATTTTAAAAATTAGAAAATTAATTCGTAGAGAATTTAATTTTCCTTTACATCTTCTCTCGTGCTATTTGGTTTGATTTTTTTATAAATATCGAGCAACTTTTAAGCGCATTGTTTTTTTTAATTTTATCAAGATATGCTTTGCTGGGTGTATTTCATAACTCTGGATACGTTTCCCATGTTTTAATTAATGTTGACAAATATTGACATACATACATATCATCACGCCATATCCCTTGCAGGGTAGGCAGAGAGAACAGAGTGCCAGAGAACTCTATCTCTGCATACTTCACTCGCTTCCTAAACATTCATAATTCTCTTCATACACGCTCGCCGGTTTCGGAGACTCTTGACTCCACCTTCCTTCAGTACCTGACCGATCTGGTCTAGGTAGGTTAGTCTCGGTCTCCCTCGGTACCTACATCCTTCCACTTTCGCATTGTATATCTTCTTAACCAGACGTTCGTTCGGCATTCTTTCCACATGTCCGAACCATCGGAGCATTCCCTTTCGCATCTTTACACCAATACTCTCTTTCATACCTACTCGCTCTCTTACGTCGTCGTTACGAATGCGGTCGGTCAGCCTAACTCCACAGATTTTCCGAAGAGATCGCATTTCGACCGCATTAATTTTACTTTCATACTCTTTTCTGCATACCCAACTCTCGCTTCCATACAGTTATGTTGGGACAAGCACTGCGTTATGTATTGCTACACGTGCCTTCTGGCTGAGGTGGTGGCTGCCGAGAAGTTGCCCCAACGCTCCGTTCACTCTATTTCCCGCATTCAATCTTCGCTCTATATCAGTGGTGTACCGTCCATCTCGGCTAAATCCACATCCAAGATATACAAATTCATCCACTTGCTCTAGTACATCATTACCTATTGTTACTCTTACATCTGTTCTGGCTTCATCTCTTTCAAAGACCATTATTTTGGTTTTGCTCACATTCACGCGTAGACCCCTTTTCTTACAATCTTCTGTCATTGTGTCGACTAGGGTCTGCAGGTCAATCGCTGACTGTGCCAGCAGGACTGCATCATCTGCATAAAGCAGAGCAGAGACCACTGAGTCACCCATCTGGACTCCCACATTCATATCGTTCAACCTTTGGAGACATTTATCCAGATATATGATAAACAGCCTGGCTGATAGAACGCAGCCCTGCTTAACGCCGATATTGACGTGAAACCAAGGCGACATTCCATCATCCAGCCGCACACAGGCTATGTAACTGGATTGCACAGCCTGCAGCAGTTTACCGTTAATACCATACTCCGGTAAAATGTCCCAAAGTTCCTTTCGTACAACCGTGTCAAATGCTCTCTCCAGATCCACAAAACTGCAGAAAACCCCTAGGGCCAGATGCTTCTCCACAATGTTGCGCAGAGAGAACACTTGATCCATGCATCCCCTTCCACTCCTGAAACCTCCTTGTGTCTCACACAGTAAACCATCGGACACCATCCTCATTCTCCTTTCAATAATTTTACCATACACTTTTGCTGCCAAACTGGTCAAGCTTATGGCTCTGTAATTTGCGCAGTCATAACGTGAACCCTTGTTTTTAAACAAAAGCACGATGACTGCGCTATTCCAGTCCCCGGGAACCATTCCCGAGCTCCAACATAAATTGAGGAGCAACAGGAACGCCTCCCGGACACAGGAGCCACCAAGCTTGATCATCTCGGCAGACACCATATCAATGCCCGCTGCCTTACCATTTCTCCAACTTCTTATCGCCCATTCAACTTCATCCATACTGATGCCATCGGAGGACGCCGTCGCCGAATGTTGATCTACTAGACCACATGCGACACCGGCGCCAACCGTAGCATACGCATACATATCGCCAAAGTATTCACTCCATCGGCTTAACACGTCTTGTGTTTGTGTAAGAATGTCTCCACCTTTAGACCTTATTTTATTCATTCTGAAGGCTGACCAACCACCCCGAGACTTCTTCACCTCCCTCCAAAAGAGTTTGGTGTTACCCTCGAAGTTTTTGGTCAGCCTATCTTCTGCACTCATACTTGCTCTATCACGTTTCTCTTTCACTAAGGCCTTGGTGTCATTCTTACATTGCCGATATATTTCTTTCTTCTGTTCAGTCATACTGTCATTCAGATTCAAAGAAGATACATAGTCCAGCCACGCTTTCTTCTTTTGCTCTACGGAAGCTGCCACTTCCGCATCCCATCATGCATCACCATTTGTGTTTCTATGCTTCTTTGAACTTCCACATACTTCTTTCGCTGTGTCTACCATACTCTCTTTCAATACTCTCCAGCATTCTTCAATGTCCGATTGCGGCTGGCTTGCCATCATCGACAAATATTGACTTTGTGTGAAAGTAGCATTATCAACACTATTTTCGCTATGGATGCTGTTTTCGTCGTCCATTTTTTACAAAAAACATGAACGTCCGTCTGCCTTGAAATCTTTTTCTCAACTAAAATATTGCCGCGCGCCCGCATACGACAATATTATTGACAATACCCCTGCCTCCCCCTGATATTGCCGTGATAAAATCAGAATTTCTGGAAATCGGCAATAATATTGAACAATACCGCAATACGGGCCGCACACACACAATATTATTGACAATATACACTTTATTGACAATATTATTGTGTGTGTGCGGCTAGCCTAACTAATATGTTATTCGATTTACAGGCAAGTGTATCTATAAGTAGGTAGGTATATATCTCCACCTTTATGGTACCTAATTATCCCACCGAGAATTGTAGGACATATAGCGGGCTGAAGAAGAAACAGAATACCACACTGAAACATACTCGAGGACAAGGATGCATTCACAAAATTTTCTTGTAGGTATATTGGGGAAGAACACTTGGGGAAGAAATGATGGAATTGCAAATATGCATTCATTAAATTGTCTTGTATATCCTAACACTTGGAGAATAATTAGTGGAATTTTATATACAAAAATACTGTCTTGTACTTTTTTTGATTTTGCTAAAAGGTATTTATTAGCCGATATACCTAGTTTATATAAATACACTTTTTAATCCCCGACGCAACGGGGTATTATAAAGACTGGCGTTTTATAAGTTTAAAGTATTTGTATATCTGTCTGTGACATCGTAGCGCCTCAACCAATGCACCGATTATGATGCGGTGCTTTTTTTATGCCCCCAACGCAACGGGGTGTTATAATTTTAACGTGTTTGTGTATATGTCTGTCTTAACTAGCGCTGTTCATTAGGCTTTTTTTGTTGGGGGCTATTTATAGACATATGATATTAATATATTTGTCGATATAATTAAATATTCCATAAATAACATGATTAATAAGCGTATAACTTAAATATTGTGCATACATTAATCATAATTTATGAATACTCGTAAATAGAAAATTATAGATAGAACAATGATAAAAATTAATTAGTGTTAGTGTAACTTCATGATTAGAAAGAAATAAAATAGTAAAACTGTAAAAGCCTATAAAGATTTTCTGTCGTTTATGAATTCTTATGTAAAAAGTGTTTAATAAATCTATTGATTATCTCACAATTAAGTGATTTCGAAAGGATGGCGCCACCATTTTATTTCTTTTTTAAAACAGGCAATGACATAATGAATCATAAAATCTACATATTAATAAACTACACATTACCCAATAAATTTTGCTTTAATTAACTAATTTGTCTATATCATTTTAATTAATTTGTTTTGCAGAAATACTTTGAAACAGTAACGTTCTATTTTTGGTTTATATTAGAATATAATCCAATAATTAGTAATTTAAAAAAAATCTGTATAGTTTCTAATGCATAAAAAGTGATAGAAAACCTTAGAAATAAAAGAACATCAAGGTATTACTATTGTATTGTTCAAGGTCCAGAAATAATTCTAAACCTTTCGACTTCTAGAACATATTTCTGTATATTCTTAATTAAAAATTTCTGGTTTTTTTTTTCTTTCTTTATCTCCGGTGGTGACAAACGAGCAAGCAGCACACCTGATCCGACCGGTCTCCTCTTTTCGGGATACGATGGACATGTGCTACCTTCTACAAAGATGGAACCCTATAAGTGTCATAGGAAAGTCGGTATAAGCGCGTGAGAACGGAGTCAACTCCCGACTAGAAAAAAAGTATGGTTCAACCAGATCATGTATCTGGACCCGATCAGGATAGAATGAGGCATGCCGGATCCGGCAAACCCGATCAGGACCAGGTCTGGTCCTGATCAGGATAGCCTGATGTGAAATATCATTAAATATGGTAAGGCATACCGGATCAGGACCAGATCAGGACCAAATAAGGATAGCCTGATGTGAAATATCATTAAATATGGTAAGGCATACCGGATTAGGACCAGGTCAGGACCAAATAAGAATAGCCTGATGTGAAATATCATCAAGTATGGTAAGGCATACCGGATCAGGACCAGGTCAGGACCAAATAAGGATAGCCTGATGTGTAATATCATCAAGTATGGTAAGGCATACCGGATCAGGACCCGATCAGGACAGAATGAGGCATGCCGGATCTGGCAAACCCTATCAGGACCAGGTCTGGTCCTGATCAGGATAGCCTGATGTGAAATAACATCAAGTATGGTAAGGCATACCGGATCAGGGCCAGATCAGGACCAAATAAGGATAGCCTGATGTGAAATATCATCAAGTATATGGTAAGGCATGTAGTATATCAGAACAAGAAACAGTTTTCGTAACACAAAAGAAAATATCAATCAAAATTCAAAAAAGTGACGTGTTTGTAATATTTATGCCACGGTGAAATTGTATTTGCATCAGAGGAGATTAATCTGAAATCTTTAATTAATCATATGTATTTAATAATTAGATTAAATTTCTCTAAAGGCCTCTGCGTGTTGGATCCATATCCCCATGTAAGCCTACCAAAGGACCGGGTATCTTCCCTACGGAAGATCCCGTGAATAAATGGAGATATAATAATAATAATGTTTAATTAATAATATAAAAAATATTTATATTTAAAGTAAAAAACAAAAATAAATATTATATATATATAAATGTACCTAACATTTGAAAACATAGATAGATAGAAATATTATATTGTAACAACCATTCTAACATTTAATGTTTTGGGTCATAATAAATAGATGGCGTTAGTAAAATGACGTCATTATTTGAATCGCGGTGTTAAGATTCTCCGAAGCGTAATGACATGGCCTAATATTAAATTAGTTGTTATCGAATCAGATTAAAACAGATCGATCAGGTCATGAATGAGAAATTCAGGCGACAGTTGCAGTCGTTAGCATCTGGTGGTTGCGCCATAATCGGAACGGTTCACTGGGACTCTCTATGATAAGAATATAGCACTGCATTCGGTGTCTGCGTCATATATTAATTTATATTTTTACCTATTAAACATGTTCCTTAAGATATTCATGTTTCTTAAAAGGACCAGACTGAGCATACTCGTTTTGGATCAGGCAAGAATATATCTTGATTGATATATAACGCAGATGATTGATTTGGTTCCGATCAGTAAAATTTCATCCGGACCCGATCAGGAACGCCTGATCTGGACCCGATCAGGAATGCCTGATCTGGACCCGATAAGGTTTTCCTGATCGGGTCCAGATATATCTTCTGCGTTACATACCTTATCTGGTCCAGATTGGGCATGCCCGGTCCGGTCCTGCTAAGGAAGACGAAAAAATTTCTAGTCGGGTCGGGGGCGCAGGTTTTCAGAACCACCGCAGGGAAGCAACCACGCGCAATGGTAGGCGATGTGGCAGCTCCTGCGTTCAAAGTCGAGTTACAGGCAGAGAATTGACCTAAAACATCGACCTTCTCCTTTGCACTGTGGGCGAGACTGCCATCATGTTTCTGCAGTAGTGAGAGATTGGACTGGCAGAAGTTACCTTGGGCAGCTTTGGCGAGCGACCAGAATGCACGACTCCCAGCGGGATAGCTCTTTAATCGCTCCCCAATTCTGGCAACAATGTCCGCCTTGGCTCTGACAATAGCCTTCTTACTATATCTAAAGTACCTACTGAGTAAAATGAATGAAATAAATAACTATGTGTATAACCCCGCTAATGTGCACAAGTCTGATCAGATGGGATGAGGTCACAAGTATGCTCTTATACGAAAATTTGTATAAATGCATTCAAACCCTAGTAATACTGATCGATAGATAGTTTGACCTTTGAATGAATAAACATATAAAAACAATAAATTGTTTAATTAGTGCTCAAAATTCAATTTATTATGTATCTATAAAGGGTTATTTATTCCTAAGGTGCTCAGATTCAGTTCCCTCAATAGAAAACAAGCATGGATTTTTTTTTATTTTATATTCGCATGTTACATTATTCTAGCCTAATAGAAAACAGAACTTCTCTTTGCAATGTCTAAATAAATTTTAAAATAACATTTGTAATATTGATAAAATTTGATGTGTTTGAATGCCATGTTTATCTGACTATGGAGAACGTCATATGCCACGATCAATGTTTATTTAGTTTACGTGTTATTTCATACCGATTCAGACGATGCATTAAGCTAAAAAATCATTTATAGGTATTGCCTTGTAACTAAGTATAAACTGTTTTTATACTTAAATAATAAGAACTAAACCAAATAAAATATTTTTTCTGTTCCAAGAAATGCGAAAACACGAAAACTGAAATGTTAAATTTACAATAGCTGATGAAGAAAGACACAAGAAACCCAAATAATAATTCCTTTTCTCCGTAACACTTACACCAAGCACACAATAACAATATCGCTACTGAAGAACGGCATAACGTGGAACGTGACGTCATGTTTTGTTTCGATCAATAATTATGCGTTAAATTGAAATTTGCTACCTTATTTTGTATACATATACTAATTAATATTTTAAGTAATCCCGACATAAGAAAATAACTCAAAAAAAAAAACAGAGCTTGTTAAGACAAATCCAATGCGCCTATACTTGATTGTGGTACTAGTAGGCATTCTAAAACTTCGTAGTGTCCGTGCAACCCTATCAATAGAATAATTTAGTGTACTATCATACATGTGTGTTAAATCGAATAAAAGAAGAACTGAATACTCTAAAACGCCTGAACAGGCATCCAAATTTTGGCTAAAAATCATCGCGATCACAAAAACTCTCAAACAAAAAAAATGCATCATAATCGATCCATTAATTTATACGCTTCGATGCCACATATAGAAGACACACACAGACATGTCAAACTTATAGCACTCCTCTTTTTGCATCAAGGATTATGAAAATAAATAAATTTTAAAGCAGTTGTAACATCATTTCGTTTTCATTTCACATATGAGTTTTATAAAAAGCTTAGGAGATCAAAAATAAATATATACTACAGAAAACATAGATACACCGACTGTTTAAATTTAATACACTAAATTTAGAAAGTAGGGTGGGAGAAAAGAGATTATTTTTTGTATTTTGTCTAATTGGCATACAAGATACCTACCTACACGAAAATTTCAGGTGTGTCACATATAGGTAACTACCGACAATTCTCATGCTTTCAAAATATTGCTGAGCGCTCGACTCGGACATGAGATAGAGCGCAGTTTTATTGAAATTTAAAATACCTGAATACCTATAAGAGACCTTTATAAAAAAGTCAAAAAAATATTATTTAGTATTTTAAAGTTAAAAAGTGCCATTTCTTAATATTTCGAAAAGATATTTTTTTAAATCATGTAAGATGAGGTCATAAAAAGTTACTTAAAAAACTTATTTTCATATTTCTTTATATATCACAAGCAATTATAGAATTATTATATATCACAAGCAATTATAAAATTATTATAATTATAAAATTATATTATTTGAAATGATCTCGTAGAATTATTGAACGACGTGTAAGAAAACATTTCATCACCATCATTTTTGCTCGTGGATGTCGTAAAAGATGACTAACGAATATAATATCCCGACTAGAAAAAAAGTATGGTTCAACCAGATCGTGTATCTGGACCCGATCAGGATAGAATGAGGCATGCCGGATCCGGCAAACCCGATCAGGACCAGGTCTGGTCCTGATCAGGATAGCCTGATGTGAAATAACATCAAGTATGGTAAGGCATACCGGATCAGGACCAGATCATGACCAAATAAGGATAGCCTGATGTGAAATATCATCAAGTATGGTAAGGCATACCGGATCAGGACCAGGTCAGGACCAAATAAGGATAGCCTGATGTGTAATATCGTCAAGTATGGTAAGGCATACCGGATCAGGACAGAATGAGGCATGCCGGATCCGGCAAACCCTATCAGGACCAGGTCTGGACAGACGTCCACGACGTGAGGACGTCAGGACAGGCTGGTGGGTGCATTCTTTATAACCTTTTTTTAACAATGCTGAATCTGGCACAGTTATAAGTCTGGCTACAAGTGTTTATTTCACTACATATCTATTTATGCTTAGCCACATATAATATATCTTTCCTAGCTACTTAAATAACAAGATACCTAATATAAACTCATTTGCAAAAAAAACGGGCGGTTTTGATTTTCATTCATATTTAAAAAGATACAATACCAAAAAGGTTTCAATCGTTTGTATACGTTACTGGCCGGTTTTAAAAATGCTGTGGTATTTAAAAAAGTACGTTCTAAATTCAATTTTTCATTTGATGTTCATTTTTACAGAAAACCCCTTTTTATCCTACATTTTTGGCGCGAAGTTCCAGAAGTTAACATCGACTTTCATAACTTTTATTCAATTTTTATCGATTAATTTCATATCCTTGACTGTCAAAGCTTTATTTAATGCTGTTTGGCTGTATCAAAAATGGTAGATAAAGTGGTAAAAGCTACCAATATTATCGCGCTGCTTGAAGAGGGTTGCAGCCAATGTTTCGTGGCTAGGAGGCTAAATGTTAGTCGCTCGACAGTCCAAAGGACCTGGCAGCGATATCAGGAGACTGGTTCCGTCGAGAGAAGGCCTGGTTCTGGAAGAAAACCATGTACCCAACCACGGGATGATCGTTTTCTTGTGAGTCGCGCATTGAGAAATCGCAAATCTTCGTATGTGGATCTTAAGAACAACCTCCAAGAAGTAAGAAATGTGCATATTAGTCTATGGACGGTCAGGAGGAGGCTTCTCGCTGCCAATATACGCAGTCACCGCCCGGCCCGCGGCCCCAAATTACTCCGTGAGCACAGAGTTCACAGGCTTAGGTTCGCTAGAAATTGTGAATCATGGACTCAAGACGATTGGAATAGGGTTTTGTTCTCTGATGAAGCCAGGATATCTCTGTTCGGTGAAGATCGACGTCGGCGAGTGCTAAGAAGACAAGGAGAACGCTTTGCAGAGGCATGTTTCGAAGAAATCACACCTTATGGTGGGGGCTCTGTTATGTTTTGGGCAGGAATAAATTCAATGGATCGTACAGAGTTAGTCTTCATTGTAAACGGCTCACTGACTGGGCATCGATACATAACGGAAGTTCTAATTTCTCATGCACAACCCGCATTGGCCGCTCTAGGTGAAGACTCGATTTTTATGGACGACAATGCTCGCGCCCACCGATCCCGCGATGTTAATGCGTATGTGCAAGAGGTCGGCATTCGTCGTTTGGATTGGCCAGCTCGAAGTCCCGACCTCAATCCCATAGAGCATGTCTGGGACGTTCTGAAACGGCGTGTGAGATCAGTACACCCGGCTCCGCAGACCATCAGAGAGCTGAAGAATGTGATTACTGCGGAGTGGGAACGTATTCCGCAAGCAAGTATCCGGGATATACTCGCTAGCATGCCCAGACGAATTCAAGCTGTGATTTTAGCTAGAGGGGGTCACACTCGATACTAAACATTTATCTGCTTTTACTTTATTAAAGAAAAACAAATAAAAAAACTTTTTTATTTTTACTTCATGAGCATATGCACTACTAGCGAATATACACTACTAGCGAGGTTTAGCATTATTTCCCATAAATTGTATCTAAATTTTATGAAATACTGATGAAAACGATTATTTTCTTATTAATTTACCAAATTGTGTGGATAAAACTACCTATAATTATCAAACAAAGAAATATTAACATTTGAAATGGTTCATTGCTTAGGTGCCCGTTTTTTTTGCAAATGAGTGTATAATTCACTCATGGTTTTATTGTAAAACTGTCGTTACAATATCTTTGGCAGCCTCACTAGGTGCATCGACTTGGTACATATGCACATATAGCCTCTATAGCAGTGGTTATTAATCTTTTTAGGTCCATTACCCTTATAACCTAACTAGGGTCACTGATTTTACCCCTCCTACGTATACAATACGTTTAATACAAATACGTAGACTTTATTAAACATAAAAACAATTACACATGAAAAATATTTTTACTTTAAATTACATTTATAAGCTAAGTTTAACTCAATGATTATATAATAACTAATAATAAAATAATTTAGGAATGATTTTACAATTGTCAAAAATAGAGAGACAATAACCAGCTCATGGTTACCTCCGCGAAATAAAAGTTTTACCCTCGCGGGATAATTACATCCAGATTAGAAACCCAACCTCTATAGGTAGTTACTAAATTTATATAGTTATCGTTATTTATAGCTGTGGCAACAGCTCAGCTAGATCAGAATTTTCTTGAGTTATCCAATCGATTTTGCTTTTGTTATCGAAGAAATCTATGCAACAAGAATGTTTTATTGGTTCATTTACAATGTAATAAACGTGAGCACCTCAGAATAAATTAACAAAAGACTATCGAAAAGCTAAGTTTTCTTTCACACTAACAAGTACCTATATGATGAAAATCAATAATTTGTATGGGTTCATAAACTTTATGCAAATACGAGTATTTTCTTCAAGCTGTTAACTCGTGCCCATTGCCTTGGCAGCGATAATGAGAGTTTAAATACAAGAAAATTATTTTATTTCATAATTTTTACTCATAATTTGCTTTGGCCTATTTCAATTTGCAGTAGATCCGACCAATTCTAGCATAGTATTTCTAAGTGTATATAATGAGTAGCTATAAATACAATATACTTATACAATTTTTCTTTTCCTATGATTAAGGAACATAGATAAGATATCTAATTACTACTAAAATCGCCTATGGATATATGGGATATCCATGTCTATGTAGCCAACAAGATAGAATAGACTGATTTCCTTTCTATTGCAGAGATAATTAAGTCACATAGGTAATACAGAGAAATGCAAACCCAATAATAGGTGCACTGTATTAGTTTGTAAAATTTTAAAAGTATATGCGTTTTCATAATAAAATGGTACCTAGTTAATGTTCAAAGCATGAAATACCCTATACATATAATAGCTATTAGCTGCTGCTTATTTGCTGTGTGGTAGCGGCTACGAATACTACCAACCCTTACTTTGCTCGTAGATATCGTAAAAGACGACTAAGAGCCTTATAACGACCTGGGCCAACACTACCCGATGCCATTTGGTCAGTAATTGCATTCCCAAGGAGGGTTGATGTCTGACAGGCGGCTGGTCATAAATCTATTGCCAATAACCTTTGCAATATGAAGGAAATGGGATACATATTGTGTCAACCCTAAGTAATTGAGACAAGAGCAAGAGAATGATAATGTAATAGCAATTAGGTAATTCAAAGCTACTCATAAAGGCTCATAGGATAGGATATCTACGGATTATAATAAAATATATTTATTTATTTTACATATATTGGTTAGCCAAATTGGTCACGTACTGAAGGAAGGTGGAGTGAAGAGTCTCCGAAACCGGCGAGCATGTATGAAGAGAATTATGAATGTTGAGGAAGCGAGTGAAGTATGCAAGGATAGAGTTCTCTGGCACTCTGTTCTCTCTGCCTACCCTGCAAGGGATATGGCGTGATGATATGTACATACATATCTTGCAGGGTAACCAATATACACACACATGTGTGTGTTTTTTAGTTGTCTATTATTTTTTTAAATATTATTTTAGCATATTTTGTTTAGTATTCCTCCCCACCAGATGGACTGATGATTTGATGAAGGTTGGCGCACTTTGTAGCGAAGTATGAGGAAGGTATACGTCTAGCTGTGGTTGTCAAAATGCTGAATGATAGTTTAATGTTATTTACTGCACATACTCCCGTTGTTATGTATAGATAGGTTATTGCCTAAATTAATTGTAATTTTTTTATCCGCGTGGTGACGTAGTAAGAATATAATTCACCCACGAGTGTTCGTAAGAGACGACTAAGGGATATAAAACGCATATAACATCTATGTGAGAGAAGCAAAACTCGAAACTAAACCCTATACCAACACGTCTGATCAGTGTGGTATAGTATGTCAATTTCTCTCCCATTATGGAGGAGGCTCGAGCCCAACAGTGGGACATATATGAGTTGAGATGATTGTAAATTTAATCAACCTTTTATACTTGGCAAAAATTTTTAAGTATTCTTATTAAGATGTTATGTGCTTGCGTCTTTGACTCGTCTCTTATATCATCCGTAAACAAGGAAGTGGTGAACGTATACGTTATTCTCATTCTGTCTCCACAAGGAATATGCAACAATGCAATCAATTTCTATATTTATTAATTCTAATACACACATTTTATTTGTAAATAAAAGTTTTTTTAAGGTTTTTTTTAAAAGGTTATTATTTAGTGGTAATGCCACATTATTGACAGTTTTCTGTCTACAGCCGCGGGCCGGTCCTTCCAGGGTAATATTACACTCTCGCAGAAATTCGACGTCTGAGCAATGGCAATATGCCGGTGTGCCTCATTCAGCGCGTGAGAGCGCTGGCAGCCAAACTTTCTGGGTGGGTTTGGGGTTTTTAGCGGCCTAGCCATATCCTTGGCATTACAAAGGTTCTTGGGCGGCAGTAACACCACACCAGCTGTGCTAATTGCCCGTTTGCCACCATCAGCAATAAAAAAACATATAATAATAAATCTATCTACTCGATATGTTTATGAGACTTGAGGACGTCATCATCATCATCATCACAGACCATAAATGTCCCACTGTTGGGCTCGGGCCTCCTCCGTAATGGGAGGGAAATTAACCTACTATACCGCGCTGGTCAGACGTGTTGGTATAGGGTTTTGTTTCGAGTTTTCCTTCTCTCACATAGATGTTATATGCGTTTTATATCTCTTAGTCGTCTCGTACGATCACCCACGGGTAAGATATGGGGTGGTGAATAGTATTCTTGAGGACGTAACCGATTGTAATTTACAATATAAAAAGTCGGACTAAAATTATTATACGTTATGTAGGAAGGTGTATATTACGTTATGGTCTGTTTGTATTCAACAGTACGTAGTAACTAACTTATAAATGATGTTGATATGCTACTACTATTTAGTGTGCACTAGTGGTTCCAAATGCTACCAAAACTGGTCATACTTTTCATCGTATGGTTGATTATTTTATAAAATTTCTAGATGAGTGAGGCTAGCTCTCTTTTTTTTTGTTAACGCTGTGTAAACGCATTTACACGCTATCCCCCGCCGGTGACAGACGAGGTTAAGTATGGGACTCACCAGCCAGCTGAAACCCGACCGGAATACCCACTAAAACCACAGCGACCCCTTCCGCGCTTTTACGGGGAGCCGGAGAGATCATCTACTGACATTCGATCCCTGGCACTCCCACGCTTGGCCTTCTGGCCACGTCCTATCGGGGACGATAGGACGTGGCCGTGACGTAATATTGAGGGATCAAGGCGGTGGGAGGAGGTGCGCATAACTGCGCCTCGTCCTCCCCGAGTCGAGCGAGTCAGCTGACGCAAGCGCCTCGTGTTCCCGCTCCGCGGCCTCCTTCCTTTTCATGATGGCCTCGCAAAAGGAGGCCATCGACGACCAGCTTCTCTCGCTGTCAAGCATCTTCGAGATGATGGTCGACAACGACAGGTCTCTCCCAACGACCGCCGACAGGACGTGGCCCTGGGGCCCTCAGGCAGGGCATACCTCCAGAGTGTCACGCACATCATCTACTGGCACACCACACTCGTGACATCCTGGGGCCCCTTCTCTTCCAATTCTGTGCAGGTACTTACCAAACACCCCATGCCCGGTAAGCACCTGCCCCATCCTAAAGCTTAGGCTGCCGTGCCTTCTATTAATCCAGCGGTGGAGATGTGGCGCAACCGCCTCCACAGTTCCCCGCCCTGCTACGGGGACTCCAGATTTTCTCTCCACCGCTGAGTGACTCCCCTTCGGGCCACTTCCAGTACTCTGCCCAGTCTTCTTACGGAGACTTGCTCGTCGTCAGCCCGCGACGCGGAGCCGGTAGACCTCAGCCAGGGCCTCGACCACAAGTGGACAAGGCGGGTTGCCCGCCAGCAACGTCGCTGCGGTCCATGACACCGTACGATAGCCCCTAATAGCCCTCACCGCCATGGCCCTCTGCAGGCGTCGCAGAAGGGCCCTGTTGCGGACTGTATGGTTAATATTTTTTTTGGCAAATATGGGGTATATCTCATACATACCGGAGTTTCAGATTATATTTAGTTACAAATTATATACTGATGAAATATAAATATTGATTATAGATCTACCAATGTCTATAAGAAGGATAAAAAATATCAATAAAACTAACTGACAAAATAATATAAAGATAATTAAAAATTAGGAATTATTGTAAAAAAGGATCAAGCAAAAGGTTAAGGATGGAACGGGGGCTAACTTATTGCTTATATTATTTTTAATGACAGTGATGAGATTTGCCTTCGTATTCTAATTAGAAATCTAGCCAGATCGATTTATCAACTGCCTCTATATTCAACGTATTGCCAAATTCAGTCTATCATAAGAGGCGTAAGAGCTGTTTATCTATAAGAGAAGGACATTGGTGCTCCCTAAGAAGCCCGTTTAGAACATTTCGCTGGCCCGCAAGAATAGTGTCGCAATTTGAAAAAAAAAAAGTATTTTTTTCAGATGTAAAAGCAGCACCGTTTAAGTCAATTTGCCCCGCTTCTTCTCCTTCACAGCATCACACAAGCGTTCTAGCAGTGCAGCATAGTACTCTCTGATTATATTGACACCCTTTTCCTTATAATCTTTTAGCAAAATGCCTTCTGTATCCCAGAAAATCGTTGCCATGAGCTTTCCAGCCGATTGGGACGCCTTAAATTTCTTGGGAGGTGGTGTTTCCTTTTTGTGCCACTGCATGGACTCCTGCTTTGACTCAGGCTCATAAGGGTGACCCCAAGTTTCATCCCCAGTCACAATACGGCCCAAAATGGCTTCTGTCTTCAGCATAGAGGTCCAAAAACTCTTGACAACACGCAACTCAGCGCTGCTTCTGATGTGGCGTGAGCATTCTCGGTACCCACCTTGCGCACATCTTTGACATGCCAAGATTGTTGTGTAGGATATTTAAAATGGTTGTATCTGATACTTCAATAATTTCTGCGAGTTGTTTCTTCTTTAAACGTGCATCTTCCAATATTAATTTTTTAAGTTCATCGACGTTTTCTGCAGTGGTCGCTTCAATAGACCGCCCTGGCCTGGGGTCGTCTTCTAGTGAGTCTCTGCCGTGTTTGAAGAGGTCGTGCTACTTGTAAATCATGGTTTTACCAGGACAAGAGTCCCCGTAAATAGAAGACATCTCTTCTAAAATGGTTTGAGGTTTTCCTTGCTTGGTAAGGAACTTGATGACTTGGTAAGGAACGAAACTCGATTTTCTCCATTTTTGTAGTTTTCTTCGATGATAAGCTCAATGAATAATAACCTGATTTTTATAAAATTTGGTACTTATACTCATAAGTAGTCCCGCAATTAGTGCATCTAAAAAATATAATCCCATCCCCCGCCAACACTCCGTTTCCGCGAACTTATTTACCTCCCCTCGTTTATGACCTGAGATGATGATGATTGCCAAAATGTTTATTTTATTTTAATTTTTCGTATACCAGAACTTATAATTTCATAGCTCCAAAATACTTTAACTATATTTTCGGACTAAGGTCCGGATCAACAAATTAGATAAAAAAATTAATTTATTCAAAATCTATTTGTTTGTACAAAATGAAGTCAAAATCTCTAATAAAACCTATTTAAGTCCGATAGGTAGGCACCCATTTCATTTTCTTTTTTTGCGGCGATCTATGGTAGGTACAGTTAAACCTCGCTAAATCCGTCCGGGGTGATAGATAAAGCGGCTCGTGGCCCCATAGACCCGCTCCGAGCGAGTGGGCATCGGAACCCGCTCTTTGTCGTCGGTGGGTCATATAGGTACCCTATGGAAAGCCCAGAATAAGTGCCTGGGGACCCGTACTATAGAATAAAATGACCTTGTATCGAATAGAATTTTGCAAATATTAACAGATACAAATTATACTCAAACTGTGAACAATAATTTGTAAGATCGTACAAAGAAATGTCATGTTTAGGATCGAACCCACTATACTTGATATGAGCGGTCGTTATTAATATTACTCCACCAGTCAATCGAAATCTATATTAACGCGAACGAAGCTGCAGATTATGTTAGTAAAATATATATATAAATATTAATTTTATTAAATTAGTAGGTACCTACCTATCATAACCTATTAGTATGATTTGCCGTATGACGGAGTAAGAATACAATTCATCACACCGGGCAAGATAGCCTTTAGGTAGTACTGCCCAAATGCAAGACTCTTGCGAGTCTCACAGTTTTGCAACTCTCGCTGTTAGAATGACACAGAGTCACTTATTTTTATAGAAATGAATAATCCAACTATATTAATTAAATTCCATTCATCAAGTAGCACTAACTGTACAATTATCAGTAATATAACTTAACGGAAATCGGGCTATAATCACACCTATAGGTATATCATGAGACTGTTTAAATTACATCAAATGATTTCCCGTGTAGGTACCTACTGGTATTAACAATACAAAATGTTAACAATCCTTTCTTTGTCAAAGGAATCGTAAAATGCTGTCTAAGGGAGCACTGCAAGACTCTTGCAACGAGTATTGGACTTGTATTTGGGCAACACTTCATGTAGGTGTCGTTAAAAACGAATAAGAGATATAATATGTACCTATGTAACATAGGTATGTGCAAGAGAAAAGAAACTCTATATAAAACCCTATACCAACGCGTCTGTACCGGGTTGAGAGCCCTCATCGCTCTCCCAGTTCAGCTTAAACTGTGACAGCCATCTACGGCTAACAGCTAAAAGACAGATACAAAAAAAAACGCGTCTGTTTAGCGTTGTATGGTAGGTTACAGGGCCGGCTTTACCTATAGTGCAGAGGATGCGGTGCACCCGGGCGCCGGGTATTAGGGGGCGCCGAGAGCCGCTTGTAACCACCAACCTATTCCATTTTGTTCACCCACTTTGGTACAAGAGGGCGCCAGGTTATTGATTGCACCCGGGCGCTACATGTGCTTGAGCTGCGCCTGGTAGGTTATTTTCTCTCCTATTTAGAATAAGGCTGAGAACTAAGATGATAATGATTGTAAAACCTGACTAAAGACTCTCTACATTGGATCGGTTTCTACTTAGATATAGGTATAGGCAATAATTATATTCACAAAGAGGTGGATTTTAGGCTGACAGGTCTTAAAACTTAGTCAAAACCTTTTGCAGTATGTCTTACGCTTCATTTAACTATGTTAGATGACTAAGAAAAGTTTTAACGAATTCATATAAGGATTTCATATCTTTATATGAATTCGTTACCATGATGAACCATGATATATTACTGATAACCTCTACAAGCTTGACTATAGTGCAGTGGCTATGAAACACTCTTAGATTTTTTTTTACTTAAAAACCAGTGCAGTCTTAAATGGTAAAACACAGATATTTTTTTACTACCTACGTTTTTCACGCATATCGTTTTTTTATATTAGTTACTTAAAAATGTAACATTATAGATTGCTAGCAATATTCTACATTTAGGTGGTCCATAGCGTGTTACCATTACTAAAAATGGCCAATTCAATTATAATAATTTGTTTTACAACGAAATTTCTTGAGTATTTAGGTAGGTTAGGATTGTTATCGATGCTTAATTAGCTAAAAGATTAAACTAAAAAAACTCAGCCAAAAAATTTAGTTACTCATAAAAATCTTCATATAAAAATATTAAGAAAATTGGAATATAGAAATTATAAGATTTTAATTGAATTAAGAATATAATTTCTGAGTTACGGTTATATCAAATGTTGTCTGTTATTTCAAATTATTATCTACTATATTTTCTCAATAAGCTTTAACTATAATAAGCTTTAATTATTTGCTTCTAACATATGCACAAATGGCATAATGGTTCAGATACCGATTTTACGTGTGTGGGTTCGATTCACAAAATACTGTCCTGCATTGTTTGGTTAGTGTTCAAAAAAATTTAAAAAAAAGTTCAATATATAACAACAAACGGGTTGGTATAAGATTACATTTTGACTTTACCTTCTCTTTTACAGTAATCCAATCTTACTAGACTTTTACCACGTCCAGGATCAAAAAAAGGAGGTTATGAATTGTATTCTTACTCCGTCACCACATTGATGATGAGCTTTTACAATAACCACGAGTAATATTGAGATTGGCAGTATCCGTATTTATTCACAACAAAGATTATCGCAAATAAATGATCGAATATTAACTTTATATAAAAATAATAACAATTATATTAGTTGTGTGTTGCGTGTCCCACCCGTGCGATGGCCGCTCTCGGTCGTTGTCGGGTAATGTCGGCCCGGTTCCACACAATTAATCTGAAATAACGAACTGACCCGTAACACGACGCCTGCGCATGCCTCTACAACACCAATTAGCATTAAACCCTTTTTTTTTAAATATGGCTCAGCGTTTATAAGTTTTGAGCTAATGCGCCTTTCTGTATGTTGCGGTCGACCAGCCGTAAATGCAAAAAAATTACCGCACAGAATTTCCGTTTTTGCAACACTTTTAATATCAATTATTATAATGTAATTATTCAATATATATTATATAATATGGTAAAATTATTGAAAGGAGAATGAGGATGGTGTCCGATGGTTTACTGTGTGAGACACAAGGAGGTTTCAGGAGTGGAAGGGGATGCATGGATCAAGTGTTCTCTCTGCGCAACATTGTGGAGAAGCATCTGGCTCTAGGTCAGAGGGTTTTCTGCAGTTTTGTGGATCTGGAGAGAGCATTTGTTACGGTTGTACGAAAGGAACTTTGGGACATTTTACCGGAGTATGGTATTAACGGTAAACTGCTACAGGCTGTGCAGTCCAGTTACATGGGCTGTAGAGCCTGTGTGCGGCTGGATGATGGAATGTCGCCTTGGTTGAACGTCAATATCAGCGTTAAGCAGGGGTGCGTTCTGTCAGCCAGGCTGTTTATCATATATCTGGATAAATGTCTCCAAAGGTTGAACGATATGAATGTGGGAGTCCAGATGGGCGACTCAGTGGTCACTGCTCTGCTATATGCAGATGATGCAGTCCTGCTGGCACAGTCAGCGACTGACCTGCAGACCCTAGTCGACACAATGACAGAAGATTGTAAGAAAAGGGGTCTACGCGTGAATGTGAGCAAAACCAAAATAATGGTCTTTGAAAGAGACGAAGCCAGAACAGATGTAAGAGTAACAATAGGTAATGATATACTAGAGCAAGTGGATGAATTTGTATATCTTGGATGTGGATTTAGCCGAGATGGAAGGTACACCACTGATATAGAGCGAAGAGTGAATGCGGGAAATAGAGTGAACGGAGCTTTGGGGCAACTTCTCGGCAGCCACCACCTCAGGCAGAGGCACGTGTAGCAATACATAACGCAGTGCTTGTCCCAACATTACTGTATGGAAGCGAGAGTTGGGTATGCAGAAAAGAGTATGAAAGTAAAATTAATGTGGTCGAAATGCGATCTCTGCGGAAAATCTGTGGAGTTAGGCTGACCGACCGCATTCGCAACGACGACGTAAGAGAGCGAATAGGTATGAAAGAGAGTATTGGTGTAAAGATGCGAGAGGGAATGCTCCGATGGTTCGGACATGTGGAAAGAATGCCGAACGAACGTCTGGTTAAGAAGATATACAATGCGCAAGTGGAAGGATGTAGGTACCGAGGGAGACCGAGACTAACCTACCTAGACCAGATCGGTCATGTACCTACTGAAGGAAGATGGAGTCAAGAGTCTCCGAAACCGGCGAGCGTGTATGAAGAGAATTATGAATGTTGAGGAAGCGAGTGAAGTATGCAGAGATAGAGGTCTCTGGCACTCTGTTCTCTCTGCCTACCCTGCAAGGGATATGGCGTGATGATGTGTATGTATGTGTGTATGTGTAATTATTCAATCGCTAATTTATAGATAGATATAATAAATGTCTTTGCCTATATTTTTTATGTATCCTAAACTCTTAGATAGATGTTTCCCTGGACGGTTTAGAATGTGTTAAAGTAGGTACGTAGATAAGAACTGTGAACATTCTAGTTGTTTTTTTTTTATTTTCTTCAGAATAAAGTTTATTACTCAGGTAGGTACCTACCTATAAATACCTATAACCTACCTACTATAATATGGTATATTATGTTCATCTAGATATATCTACCTATAGAGCGACCATTACAAATTACAACGGCTATTTAATAGGTATAGGTACCTACCTACCTAGTCAAATATCCCAACTAATTATTTTACTTATCTAAGTTTACTGTAGTATCTATCATTGGATGCCGCAAGAAAATTTCGACAGTAGGTACCTACCTATACCCAAATGACAAATCTTTAAACTACGTCTCCTATAGGTAGGTACCTACCTACCTACCTATTGTTTTATTTAATTTTCGATTTTTCTTCCATATTTAGTCCAAACCAAAGGCACAGACTTGTGATAGGTACCTATACAATAACGACAAAATACCTACGTAATGCCGTTTGATAACAATTCTTACCATTCATTCATAAATCGAACAGAAAAAAGAAATGTGAAAACTACAGAGCATTCTGAACATATAATTTTTCTTATCTGCCTATTCATATACCTACCTACCGCAGGCCTAGACACTTAGAATAAATAATATAGGTAGGTAAGTACCTATATTATCTATATGTTAAAAATATTTTTCTACAACTATCTATATTAGGTAGGTATATATATATATATATTAGGTATAGATAGCTGTAGAAAAATATTTCTAACAATTAATTCATAATTAGGTAGGTACCTACCTACTTAATAAAGAGAAATGTAAAATACATTTCTCAATATTATTAGTATTTAGGTAGGTGCTAGGTAGATACCTATATTTTATTAATGCCAAATCCAATTGCATCATAAAGATATCAACAATGTTCTAACCTATTACCTACAAGTAGGTAGGTACTTACTAATTATTTTATCAATAATAATAGCAGATACCTAATCTATCACCTCTCTGGAGTTTAGGTAACTATTTACCTACTTACTAAGTAATCGTTACTCTACTATTTCTATCTGCAATTGTACATAATAGCTTAATACCTAAGTCTGTAGGTATAAAAACATAATAATAAAAATATATATTAATTTTATCTATAATTTTCCATTTCTTCTGAATACCTACCTACATCGATTGGATTCTGACCACTAGATTTTTTTAAGTACCTACCTATTGATTAATTTCAATTACAATTTTACCATTAGGTAGGTATCTAATAATTCGTAGGTATTAGTAGGTAGGTACTTGGATATCGTAAAACTAGGTTATCATATCAATACCTATTATAAGATTACTTACCCGTTTTAATATTGGAAAATATTTTCGTAAGACATTGACAATTTCAAAAGCACCCCATATTGTTTTATAATATCTATATACCTACCTATCTCAAGCCATATTTTTTTTATCTACTCATTTAAAATATAAACTTATTTAAAGATAACATATTTTTTTTTTAATGTTAAATGTAAAATGAACATTAATAGGTAAGAACGCACTACAAAATTAGGTAATAATCAATAATAAGACTAAATATAAATATTTACTTAAATTTCGCAAATAAAATTTCATAGGAAGGCTTAAAATAAATAAAATAGGCCTAATATACCAGTGAGTGGCGGGGATCTAGCGACGGGGCTGCGCGGTTCCGCGGCGCGGGCCATAATTGCCGCAATGGAAAAGTCCGTGGCCCTCGTCTTGCCCTCCTCGGCCACCATCCTGTCCCTCCCAGCCCAGCACTCCGCGTTTTCCACATCCATCAAACAACTGTCAGTACCTCAGTCCACACAAACCACCCAACATATCACCGACAACGTCCCAAACAATGTTTTCGTTTATGCATTTTCGTACACCGCTTGCAAAATTATCGACATTAAGAATATCTACTCATTATAATATTTAACAATTATAAAATAATAAACACTTTTAAATTAAAAACGTTAATTACACTATATAGAATTAATTAAGTGATATTGGTATCGTTATCGCGTATTTGAATGGTAGTTGTAATAAGTTCGTCGCGCGCAGACTAAAACGGCACGGCGGCTGAGCGCGGACTGAGCGCGCGGGTGCAGAGCCCAGCGGGGCGGGACGGGGTACGTACCGCCTCCCCAGTTTAACCACTGGGCGCTCTACCCGCTGTCACACATTCCTCCCCTCTACTATAGCACTCTACCCCAATCCTAAGCTTTGCGATAACAATAATAATACTAATTCATATCTTATTCCATATTTGTTCACCGCTATTATGATTGCGTCCTCGTAGCTGAAATATATTTCATTACTTTTTAGATGTTTATCAATCAATAGATAATATTGTAAACTAACCAGATTATTTTATTATCTATAAAAGTCATTTATACTGTCAAAGATCTTTTAACATTATTATTTTATGGTATAAATAATATTCGGGAAAATGTAGTCTGTGAAAACTCGAGCGCATTCACGTAGCGAGTGCGCCGCCCATTAAACACATCAGTAAATTAGAGTGAGAGGCCGCTATACATGAATGGACCTGCGCATGCGTTAGAAAGAGTCAAAACGATATACAGTAACCGTATAACGTTTAAAGACGTAACTGGTTAAATGCGTAGTCATAATTATAACAAATAGTTTAATTCTGTTCGGTACACGTAAAGTATGTATTTAATTTAAATATATATATTTAAATATAATTAAGTAACGATTCATTGTAACATTTTTGTTATTTTTTTTATCAGATAAGCATAGGTAATTAATGAAACAAAAAGGTACCTACTTACCTAAATGGAATAATTAAACCTGTTCTCTTTAATCTAAGTAAATTCATTTTTGTTAATTTTATTTATATTTAAATATTAATTAAAATGATAGTGCCAATCATTTAGATTTATGTTTTAAACCTAGGTCAGTCTTTTGCAGCGCATAGGTATTTATTAATCCGATAGGTAACTTACCTACTATCCTATCTATGTATTTAAAGAACGTAATATAGGCCATATTCCTTCAAGAAACTGTTAATTAGGCGGTTTCAATCTTATTCGGATTAGAAGGTAGGTTACCTAGGTTCGGCTCCAGTACCTAGTTACCTACAAATACCTACTATACAGGGTAAAAGTGGGAAAGACGCCATACTTTTTGAAAGAAAGGTCATAAAAAATAAAATAAAACGTACCTATAGTGGAGTTGTTTACTTTTAATTCCCAAGCAAATATAGGTCGCTTATGTCGCTTATTATCATAGCAATACTTTTTGGTTTGGACTACAATTAAAAATAATAATTAATAAAAAATGAAAGTTAGAAATTGGCCATCTCTCCCACACTGTGTAGGTAGGTGAGATGTATGGGAGAAATGCCATTGGAGTCCTTGTAGGTACATGAGTTACAAATTTTTCTGTTTTTCTTTGGCGCAGTATTTCTCTTACACAATTATTGCAATGCGGAGAGTAGGTACCTAGGTACATTGTGCATGACTCATGAAACCATTTTTGACAAGAAGAACATTTAATACAATCAATTTTTTTTTTCGTTAGGAAATAATTTTCCCAGCACTCAGAGCACACATTATTGTCGTTTTCAATTGGCTTGGAAGGATTTTGTTGCAAGGATGATGATGCTGATGCACCAGTCAGCTTGCGCTTTTTAGCTTCTCCTTTTATTAATTTAGTATTAGCTGTTTTCTTGTGGATATTATCTGGAGATGTTAACACACAGGCAAATTGTTTTCTCTTCACAGTCAATCGTGATAATTTTGGTACTGGGCTTGTTATCTCTAGAATCTTTGTAGGAGTTTCTTTGTTAGTTGGTGATAGGTATTGATGGGGTTGGATCTTCAGAGGAACGGTCAGTTTTTCTGAAAGTTGTTGAATCTTGAGCTTCAATAGACGGAACAGTTGGTGTGGTTTCTACCATATCGGATATGGCAAAAAAATGGTCAGGTATAATATTTGGATTCTATGGAAATATTCCACAAGCCTTGAAGCCTGATGTGGTGTTTCCTACAGTTGCGGCTTTCCCCCAAGCTTGTCCTATTAAAGATCCAACCTGTAATCTTGTGATTGTTCTGTCTTTGTTTCTTAACATTCAAGCATTAGCTTCCTTATTATAATAAGTTTTTAGTAGTTTGAAGAAGCTGCGATCAAGAGGTTGCAGAGCTTGTGTTGTGTGACTAGGCAAGCATATAATTATGACATCATTACATAGTAAAAACAGCTCAAGTAAAGGATAGCATCTCTCCTCAGAATGTGAGAGAGATGCAACACAGCTCAAACTATTAACCAAAAAAAAACAATAAAACTCGTAACAAAATACCTACCTATTGGAAACAATCTAAACAAAACATTAAACCAACACTTACTTGGTTGACTCTTTGTTTTGAGGAACTATGTTCACCGAAACCATAGGTAGGTAAATACGTAACTTGTAGCAAAAAAATTCTGCGACAAAACATTAATTCCTCAATGCACGTGCACGATCAAGTGCGGCCGCGTAGACGCTGATAAGCTTAAGCGGTGGCGTTCAAAAGCTGTCGAGCATAAAGAAATATGCATCTATCTCTTTCCCAGACTGAATTAGCGGAGGTATGGCATCTCTCCTCATATGGCGTCTCTCCCACTTTTACCCTACTTATCTGCCTCTATTTATCTCTAATTGATCAGTCTGTTTTATCTTCCACATCCACCTCCTCGTCTTTACTAGGCTAATTGACATAGGTAGATACTATTTGCCTAAAAAATGCATGTTGAAATCACACGTACCTATGGTAGGTACTCAGTCTACCCTAATACAAGGACTATTTCCTTACTGCAGAGTCGTGTCTTAAAAAAAAAAGAAATGGTTAGATAGATATCTATTAAAAAAATAACTTACCTTATATCTACTTACCTACTTTTTTTATTGCTAATGGTGGCAAACGAGCATATAGGACACCTGATAGTACCTACCTACCCAGGTAAGTGTTAGGTACTACCGCCCATGGATCTTTGCAATACTAGGGGCAGGTACCTAGGTAGGTGTAGGTACCTAGGTACAGCTGGACTGCTGCCTATCAATGAACATCTCAAACACCTAAGCAAATTAGACTGCCATTTTCTCACTCACCGAACAAAGCACAACAGCATATTGCCACTGCTCTGGCATCGATTTTCTGCGAGAGTGTGGAACTGCTCAGGGCGGAACAGCCCGCGGCTGCAGACAGAAAACTGTCCTGTTCGTCCTACCACTATTATATTTAGTAGGTAATTTAGTTTAGATTATTAAATTTAGTAGTTAGGTACTATATATTTTTAACCCAAAATAGCATTATCTACTATTTTAAGATTTAGTGAAGTAACTGTCCATTTAGGCATGCTTAATAACAAAATGTTTTATGAATAGGTATCTAGTATCTTACATCATAGATAGATAGATACTCGTACCTACATTTGATTGCTTCAAGTTTAAGCAGGTGTTAAATAATTCAGTCTTTATATACTCGTACGATATGAGAGGTCCTCGGCGGGTTTATTCGCGCGTTGTGTTAGCGTAAGAGGAATAATAATAATATATCGTGTTCCTCATTGCGTCAAGTAGGTACCTACCTACTATAGAAAGTGACTGCAGTTAGTATGTATCACAGGGCTACCAACTTTATAAAATGTATTTAGTTATATAAACTTAGTTGCATTGTGTTAACTAATTTAATTAGATAGAGTACCTAGGTAAATAAATATTATGCTGTGTGGTAGCGGCTACAAATACTACCAAGCCTTACTTTGCTCGTGGATGTCGTAAAGGCCGACTAACAACCTTATAACGACCTGGGCCAACTCTATCTGATGCCGTTTGGTCAACAATTACATTTCCAAGGAGGGTTGCTGGCAGGCGACCGGTCATAAAATTATTGCCAATAACTTTTACCTACAATAGGTATGTACCTACTATGAAAGAAGAGTAAATATTGTATCGACCTCAAGCAATTGGGATAAAAATATGAGAACGATGAATAAATAAATAGATATTATCACAAAATGTATTTGTAAAGTCGTTATTTTAGTCAATTTCAAAGGATTTTAAATGACCAAATATTTAATTACAAATCTGATTCAATACCTAAATATTATTAAATTAATTCTTACATAAAGCGTCTCTATCTTAGGTACATAGGATAAAGAGATAACGATATTCTATAGTAAGACAAAATAGTATTCATCATCATCATTTAGAGTGTGTAAGAGAAAAGTATGCAGAGGGTGTCCGAGAACGGCTGACGATGGCAAGCCAGCCGCAATCGGACATTGAAGAATGCTGGAGAGTATTGAAAGAGAGTATGGTAGATACAGCGAAAGAAGTATGTGGAAGTTCAAAGAAGCATAGAAAAACAAATGGTGATGCATGGTGGGATGCGGAAGTGGCAGCTTCCGTAGAGCAAAAGAAGAAAGCGTGGCTGGACTATGTCTCTTCTTTGAATCTGAATGACAGTATGACTGAACAGAAGAAAGAAATATATCGGCAATGTAAGAATGACACCAAGGCCTTAGTGAAAGAGAAACGTGATAGAGCAAGTATGAGTGCAGAAGATAGGCTGACTAAAAACTTCGAGGGTAACACCAAACTCTTTTGGAGGGAGGTGAAGAAGTCTCGGGGTGGTTGGTCAGCCTTCAGAATGAATAAAATAAGGTCTAAAGGTGGAGACATTCTTACACAAACACAAGACGTGTTAAGCCGATGGAGTGAATATTTTGGCGATATGTATGCGGATGCTACGGTTGGCGCCGGTGTTGGATGTGGTTTAGTAGATCAACATTCGACAACGGCGTCCTCCGATGGCATCAGTATGGATGAAGTTGAATGGGCGATAAGAAGTTTGAAAAATGGTAAGGCAGCGGGCATTGATATGGTGTCTGCCGAGATGATCAAGCTCGGTGGCTCTTGTGTCTGGGAGGCGTTCCTGTTGCTCCTCAATTTATGTTGGAGCTCGGGAATGGTTCCCAGGGACTGGAATAGCGCAGTCATCGTGCCTTTGTTTAAAAACAAGGGTTCACGTTATGACTGCGCAAATTACAGAGCCATAAGCTTGACCAGTTTGGCAGCAAAAGTGTATGGAAAAGTTATTGAAAGGAGAATGAGGATGGTGTCCGATGGTTTACTGTGTGAGACACAAGGAGGTTTCAGGAGTGGAAGGGGATGCATGGATCAAGTGTTCTCTCTGCGCAACATTGTGGAGAAGCATCTGGCTCTAGGTCAGAGGGTTTTCTGCAGTTTTGTGGATCTGGAGAGAGCATTTGACACGGTTGTACGAAAGGAACTTTGGGACATTTTACCGGAGTATGGTATTAACGGTAAACTGCTACAGGCTGTGCAGTCCAGTTACATGGGCTGTAAAGCCTGTGTGCGGCTGGATGATGGAATGTCGCCTTGGTTTGACGTCAATATCGGCGTTAAGCAGGGGTGCGTTCTGTCAGCCAGGCTGTTTATCATATATCTGGATAAATGTCTCCAAAGGTTGAACGATATGAATGTAGGAGTCCAGATGGGTGACTCAGTGGTCACTGCTCTGCTTTATGCAGATGATGCAGTCCTGCTGGCACAGTCAGCGACTGACCTGCAGACCCTAGTCGACACAATGACAGAAGATTGTAAGAAAAGGGGTCTACGCGTGAATGTGAGCAAAACCAAAATAATGGTCTTTGAAAGAGATATAACCAGAACAGATGTAAGAGTAACAATAGGTAATGCTGTACTAGAGCAAGTGGATGAATTTGTATATCTTGGATGTGGATTTAGCCGAGATGGAAGGTACACCACTGATATAGAGCGAAGAGTGAATGCGGGAAATAGAGTGAACGGAGCGTTGGGGCAACTTTTCGGCAGCCACCACCTCAGCCAGAAGGCACGTGTAGCAATACATAACGCAGTGCTTGTCCCAACATTGCTGTATGGAAGCGAGAGTTGGGTATGCAGAAAAGAGTATGATAGTAAAATTAATGCGGTCGAAATGCGATCTCTGCGGAAAATCTGTGGAGTTAGGCTGACCGACCGCATTCGTAACGACGACGTAAGAGAGCGAGTAGGTATGAAAGAGAGTATTGGTGTAAAGATGCGAAAGGGAATGCTCCGATGGTTCGGACATGTGGAAAGAATGCCGAACGAACGCCTGGTTAAGAAGATATACAATGCGAAAGTGGAAGGATGTAGGTACCGAGGGAGACCGAGACTAACCTACCTAGACCAGATCGGTCATGTACTGAAGGAAGGTGGAGTCAAGAGTCTCCGAAACCGGCGAGCGTGTATGAAGAGAATTATGAATGTTGAGGAAGCGAGTGAAGTATGCAGAGATAGAGTTCTCTGGCACTCTGTTCTCTCTGCCTACCCTGCAAGGGATATGGCGTGATGATATGTATGTATGTATGTATGTATGTCATATTAGTCCATATAGGTACCTATGTCCCACTGTTGGGCTCGGGCCTCCTCCATAATGGAATGGTAATAGACCTACTATACCATGCTGGTTAGACGTGTGGGTATAGGGTTTTATTGCGAGTTTTCCTTCTCTCACATAGATATTAATGCGTTTTATATCCCTTAGTCGTCTCGTACGATCACTCACGGGTAAGATAAGGGGTGGTGAATTGTGTTCTTACTCCGTCACCACACAGGAAACATGTAGGTAGGTATCACCGTTATATGCATCTACCTACTTATAGAGGATGAAGGCGTATTATTAAAGAATTAGTTATACTTACCTATCTATCAACACAGTGAAATAGCCTAGTTAGCTGTAAAAACAACTCAATCGACAAATTAATGCAATTTAACTTAAAAGAAACAATGTAGGTAGGTACCTAAAAATATTTGTACGATAACTTTTAAATGACATAGTTAATGACTTTTGCAATGGAAGTAATTACGAACTGTTGTTAAACGGCTCCTGTGAATATTGATATCTACTGAAAATAATAGGTAGATATATTAATATCTCAATATTGTAATAAATTATATTATATATAAATTATAGGTATTGGTGTAAAGATGCGAAAGAGATTGCTCCGATGGTTCGGACATGTGCAAAGAATGCCGAACGAACGTCTGGTTAAGAAGATATACAATGCGAAAGTGGAAGGATGTAGGTACCGGGGAGACCGAGACTAACCTACCTAGACCAGATTGGTCACGTAGGTAGTAGGTACTGAAGGAAGGTAGTCAAGAGTCTCCGAAACCGGCGAGCGTGTAATTATGAATGTTGAGGAAGCGAGTGAAGTATGCAAGGACAGAGTTCTCTGGCACTCTGTTCTCTCTGCTTACCCTGCAAGGGATACGGCGTGATGATATGTATGTAGGTATGTCATATTGTAATAATAATAAAAATAAAACCTTGAAATGGTAATAGTAAATATTAATAAAATACCTCAATAAGTTTCATTATATGTCTTTGTAGTAGGTACCAAGTTAATAATAACAATTTTATACAAATGTAACTTGTCTTTTCTCCCATCACTCACGGATTTAACGCTTAAATACTCGACTGCGTCAACTAGCAACAATATAAATATGGAGTATGTGAAAGACAAGCATTAACTTTCATAAATGTTATTGTTTTAAGTTTTAGTTAAAATAGATTGAGCCTTTTGTGTGTAGACAGAGTAAAAATGGATTTGATCGAGTCAATTTTAGCAATGAAACGAAGCAAGGGAATTTATGGCCGCCTTATTTTATGAAAAAGATGAAATACTTATTCGTATAAGTAGTAAGGTAATAATGCAATCCAAAAAAAGTGATAGAGCCTACGCTCTATCACTTACGCTCTATCGGATGATGGCCATCAAATCACTCGTCACGCATTGATTTTTTTATACGCACCAAGTCCGAAACCGTGCTGAACATTCGGTGAACTCAATAAACGCTTTCTTAAAAATGGTAGACCTAAATCAGTTCATTAAATCTTGTTGAATCCCTGCAGAGTTTTAATAGTTATAGACCCTATTTTGCCTAGCGACGTAATAATTCAAAAGGAATCTCCTAAGATTAATAAAAATATATAAATATTCAATACCTACTGATTAGCATACGGCCGATCATGACCTATGCGAGCGTAGTGTTCGCGCACACTAAGGCACACAGGATCCATAGGTACCCTTCAGAATAGGTTCATGCGCCGAGCTACGGAAGCACCGTGGTTCATTCGAAACGCCGATCTTCACATCGACCTCGAACTGCCGACCATCGTGCAGTCTATGAAGCGGTGCTCCCAGAGCTACTTTGACTCTGCCATGACACACTCCAACCAACTAGTGGTTGGGGCGGCTTCCTATACCCCATCGCGTATTTCTAAAATTTGACGTCCGCGTCACATCCTCAACGACGATGACGACGCAACAACACTCGCCCAAACAAGAGCCTACGTCGCCCGCGAGGCCATCTCACTCAAATATCCGCGATTTCATCCTCGCCGCCGAGGTACCGTCACCAATCCAAAAGTGGACACGTTCACGTCCACTTTGTCTTCAACGACGCCCCGAGCCGAGGTCCGTTCCCCACAGGGGGAGCCCTCGGGCAATGTCGCTTAGGTAGTACACTTCCTTTGGGTTGAGAGCCTTCGGGCTCGCCCACAGTCCAGTTCAGCTGTAAAAGCCCCAACGGCTAACAGCTCGCAGTTGGTTTTTTAGTGGGTATTCAGTGACCCCTTCAGGGCCTGCGAGTCCCACATACCCCGTACGGACGGGTACGCGAAAAATGCATTTTTAGCCACTGCGAAACCAAAAAAAAAAGTGCTGGATATCGTTTCATAATATGAGAAATAGCAAAATGATCTTAGGTGATAATTTAGAGTTTCATCTAAATATAAATAGGTATCTAAGCATTGGTAGGTAGGTACTTAGATACCTATATTTGGATGTAGGTACCTCTAACGACACGAATTATAATGCATACCTACCTATCACCTAAGTGATATCACTTATTAGCAGCAGCACAACTTATCACCAAAATCTAGATTGTTTTGTAGAATAGAAACACAATGGTATAATTAGTGACCTTATGTACCTATTGAAAGCCTAAGTTCATGCTCCACCTAAAATCGGATACCTAATTTATTTATGCCGCCTAAAAATTATCTATTGTTCTGACTTTGGAAGTAGGTACTTACCTAATGTCTTTTTATTGTGATTTATGAAGCAATGTAAGAAAATATTTCTTATCCTGTTATTATTCTTATCTGTGTTATTTTTATCCATGCATCCATATATCAGCCTATCGACATCCACGTTTATGTACATCCTCAAGGTGGGAGAATGCTGCAATCAGCATGCTTGGCAAGTGGGTTGGCGGTTGCAGTTTGTCTTATAACATACCCGAGAATAGTATTGCCATTTACCTATGATATTCCTCAGTGTGAGGAATACGATTTCAAAGAATAAAAAAGTATGGTAAGCCACCACACGAAGATTTACCAAAGCCGAATTATTTATATAAAAATAAATATTACTGCTATACATTGGACTGTGACCTGTGTGTTGACCTACAGATAATATACCCAGTGGTTAAAATACGACCTACTGTGCAAGCGTCGTCGGTTCAATTTTTACGAGAACAATATTTGGAAGATCGTCAAATTGTTATTCTGAGTCTAAATGTACCTAATTTGTGTTCGTTTATGTTTAAGGAGGTATTCTCGTGTACCTACCTACTTCGAAAAATCGTTTTTTTTTTGTTTTTCATATTTCATTAGTAAAACCTATCGAAAATATGCTGTGAAAAATTCAAGCCAAAATCCAGGCATAGCAGATTAGTGTGGGTAAGTATAAATTTTCCACAAAAATTCTGCTCTTGAAACTTTAAACGCATTTTTCTGGAAACATCATTTTCTAAAACTGGTTGTTCATGGTCCTAAAAAAAAAGTATTCAACCGATTGCTTTGAAATTTATACATATTTTTCTACTTATTAATGGCCTGGTTATCGGCCGTACCAAAATTGTTTATTTTCGAAAATATTTTCTTATTTTTTTAAAACAATTTTTAACAAAAAAAATTACAAAACAAAAATATTTTTTTTTTTCTCTACCTACAGATCGCCATTTTTTTTTCTTTTAATGAAATCGATTAATTCTGGTAGGGCCGATAGCGACAGATCTACTGAACAATGATCCATTCGATTTTTTTATTTCAGACAACATGAACAGCCGCTATTACTATGACCAGTGACCTGCTTTTTTTTTTGGTGTCTAATATTATTAGAAAAAAAAAACATATAAAAAATGTAAAATAAGAAAAAAAAAATTTTATGCAGTTTAAAATATCTACCTACATATAAAAACCTAGGAAAAAATTAAAATGATTGAATTTTATTGTATTATGAAAAAAAAATCTCTAGAAAGAGGTAAAATTTATGCGTTTAACATGAGAATACCCCCTTAAAAGTATCTGCAATACGAATAGTATCTATCATTTCCTTAGCGCCCAAATCTTAAAAAAAAATCCGTACCTACTTAATCTTTTGCGTAATCAATCTCTTATTCGATTAAAAGTAGATATTTAAATAAGTATTTTTACCTTAAGCGTATTCTGAAAATTAAGTAGACACAAAAGCTTAACAGAAATACATCGGGACAACCCTCACAAGATTAGAAACACAACAAGTAAAAATAAAACGCCGTGCAATACATACATGGGTACTCACATGAAATACTCGCGTTATTTGTGAAAATATGAAAAATATTACGTACTTAAGAGCTATATATCTCTCTGTGAGGCATTAAAAGGCATTATGACCCACTTGGATGTTTTTCAATTTGGTAGAATGGGTGCTGTGCTCATCTTTATAGCAATACGCCTGAGTTGAATACTTCAACAGCGCTCGAGCTTCGTCATAAAGACAACGACTTTAGTTCGTAAATGTTTTCTGTACAACTTGACACATAGATTTTAATAATAGAAATAAAGAAACGTTTAATATTTAACTATTTCATTTTCTATTCTATTTCATCTAATATATATACAATATAGGTATAAACACTTTAATAAATTAGTAATCCACTCTTGAGTATAGGCTGAGGCCTATATCTACTATTACATCGAACCCCGGTGTTCAAGAGCTAATGAATGGATAGATGGAACCCATATAGGTATATATTTTTTTAATTTCTTATATCATAACATATGCGGTAATAAATATAAATAAATCTCTTTTTTTAATTTAAACTTATATTATTTTTACTACCTATTTAATATCTTACACTTGTCAGCACCTCATCATCACAGCCCATAAATGTCCTACTATTGGGCTCGGGACCTCCTGGAGGGAAATTAACCTACTATACCGCGCTGATCAGACGTGTTGGTATAGGGTTTTGTTTCGAGTTTTCCTTCTCTCGCATAAATGTTATACCTATGCGTTTTATATCCCTTAGTCGTCTCGTACGATCACCCACGGGTAACATATGGGGTGGTGAATAGTATTCTTACTCTGTCACCACACGGAAAATACTAACTGTCAGTACCTATTTATGGTAAAACCGTTAGTAGGTATTTAGTAATATTTTTACAAAATATCTAGTAGGTAGGGAGGTAGGTACCTACTAATATTGAGAAATATACCAATATTTTCCATCCATCTATAGCTATAACAAAAAGAGTCAAATACCTACTTATCTGCTATGATAAATCGGAACCAAATAATCGAGTAAAAACCAGTCACAACATGACAATAAACTCACTAGGAACTCGTAATTCATTCTGAAAGTCAACACCATTGACAAGTTGATAAGAAAAAAAAATAGGAAATAGTGTAAAAATAAGCTGCGTGGAAAGAAACACAATGCAATCCATTGTGTTATGTTGCGTAAAACGAAACTGCGGAGCACAATAACGCTCTCGGCGCCCATTTTTTTTCAATTTGAAAATCGAATGTCATACCGTCAGTGAGCCTATGAAAGCCACCAAATATTTACTTGTTGGGTTGGAACACACGCAGTAAAGGCCACACAGGATGCCCAATTGCAACATTAGAAAAGGATAAGTTATGACATTTTGCATAAAAAGTTAACACAATCAAATCAACGACATATCGGTCACACATTAAGCGTGAAATGAAGAAAGGTTCAAACATCGGTCGCTCGTTGGTAAATTAGTTTCGAATGCGTGATGAAATAATTAGATATCTACTTATGTTATTTGTTTTTAGTTAATGATTTCTGATTATATATACATGTGAAATAAATTTTAATTAAGTATTGTAAAATATTTCAAATTCGTAATACCTATCTATAGGTAGTAATAATAGTTGTTTGCGATTATTTTAATTTTTTATTAATTTTAAACATAAATACATACAAGTGTGGACATCTATGCCTAAAGCTCGGCCTAGTTTGGACGTTAGAGTTTAGATCTTGGATTATGTTCAACATATTGTTCGAACATTATCTCTCGAACCTTACTATACTTAATACGGTAAGTTAGTCTCTTAACCACTGCGCGATCTGTACCTACCTATAGTAAATTCAATAATAGTCTGAAATTGTTGAAGTCTGTCATCACTTATTATCACATGGTTTGCTTGTTCAGTTGGCAACATATGCAATAAAAAATGGCATAGGTACAACGCAACTAAATAAAGTAAAAAAGGTATCATCAATACTTTACTATTCTGTTGTTGAGAATTCTTTCTTCTCAAATTATAACTTATTCAGACCTTAGTCCTTCATTTCATCCCTTTGCGGGTAAGAGAAATCATGCTCGTAATTACATCGTAGTACATGTCAAAGGTTAGAATCGAACTGGATTCTGGCTTGTGTGAGATTAAAGCTCAACCCTGGCAATTCAACTTAATTTTAAAATTAATCAATATTAAAAAGGAAATTGTTTGTAACTAAAATAAATAACCTAAGATGACGTTTCATCATTCTTCTTCTTCTTATATATTGGCAATCAGCTACTTATATGAGCTATTGGTGCCAGTGTCAAGTTATAAATATCTTCACGTTTTTAGTCTTTCAGGTTAGTCATTGTCCGTCAGTAAGTCAAATTGTCACCATCAACAGTGCTATGGCCACACTGTTAATGGTATCTTGTGGGAATTTTGATGAAAAACGAAAACGTTGTAGGTGAAGCACTTTTATATGATATTCACTACATCCCAGCAGTTCTGTCACATCACATTACATAAAATGCCATCAAAATTATCTAATATAACACGTTAAAACACTAAGATATCGAATATAATACAAGAGCACCACATGACGTTTTCAAATTCCCGTCAAAAGTCCGTTTCATCATTTCATATATATGTATTTTCTATCACTGTAGAAATGTATAACAAGTTGCTAGTAGTACCACAGACTTGATAAACTGCCGTTGTCAGTATGATGTACAATGTAATGAAACAAGCAATCCTTTCATATCATCTCGTAAAATAAACTGAAGCATCAAACCGTGGCAGTATGAAAAAAAAAACAACTATTAAACGATAAAGTGATGCCATAAAATGTAATAAAAAATATTTTGCTATTTGAATAAAGAATAAGCAAATATAAGGCTGTATACGGAGGAGGCAAACGGAGGCGAGGGGTGCATAAGAAGTTGCGGAGCAACAAATCGCGTGCATTATAAATGACAAATGTAAGCTGCGCGCACGCGGTGTCGGGTTGCGCCCACCCGCGCGCCGGATTAGTTTCAGCTTACTTTCCGCTCCGCTCCCTGTGCCCTGCACCAAAATAGCATTTGCCCTCTGCCCTTACTGCCTGACGTTGATATTAATACTATCATCATCGATACTCGTCTTACACTCATTATTACATGATTCTTTATTTTTTCAATTAGGTAGGTAGGTATGCGTTCTTTTTGAAAAATATATAATTCCATCGTTAAATACACGGAATAACATTAAGATAATGACTAAGAATATAACGCACAGTTATAAAATGTGTTCGTAGCTTATTTCCTATTTAAAATTACTACATAGAATTTAGGTTTTGGTATCTATATTAGGTACTATTTATTAGGATTTACTAACAGATGGCGTCATCTTTTTCTGAATATTACTTATACGTATTAACATATTAATTAAATATCAGATGTTTAATTAAATATTTGTGTTTGTCATTAGAGGGTAGGTAAACAAAATTCAAAATGGCATACCTATAAAATGACAGAGATGTACAAAATGGTTTTAAAAAAGGATTTAAATACAAAATGCAAAATACTTTTCAAATTTACTATTAAAATTGCAAAATTGCAAAATACCAAATAGTTTTGCGTTTTGTATTTCAAATGCTAAATGCAAAATAGGTATTTTCAAAATACTTTTTCAAAATAAAATAACTTTTGACCAAATCGCAGAATTTTTTATTTATTTTAGGTATTTATCATTATGCTAGGGCCACACCTGCGTGTATCGTCACGAAACTTCGTGCAATGAGACGATAAACGCAGATGTGACCGGTCATTATTGGCTATCGTCGCGAACATTCGGACTTCGTGTGCAATATCGCTTGGGTGGCGATAAGTCAAAGGGTTTTAGCGCGCTAATATATCGCGCTCTGTGGTCAGACTAGCGTTTTTCATTTCGGGGGAAATTTTCGTTGTGTTTAGACGCGTTCGAGGATCTCCAGTTAATCAATAAATATGGCCACTCCATATTTATTGATTAATTGGAGATCGAGGTGATGAAATGGTGTTATAATTTATACACCATTATGAAGCGGAACCCATGAAGGGATCCAAAAATATCATTATGTAATTATTAGCATAATATAGCTGTAATAGTAAAGCAATTCGTCATCCATAGTTAAACGCATGAAAATGATTTCGGCCATCTTTAATTATTGCACGATACTTCGTGTAAAATACCGAAGTCGCTAATGTGACCACAGTTTTATCACGATAATTTTCTAGTGTACCAAACATACGAAGCTTCGCCACAAATTACTTCAGGACGATACACGCAGGTGCGGCCCTAGCATTAGAAATAGAGACACAATGCCGAGCCAAAAAAAAACGTCTAATAACATGGCACCTTATGCATGACATTTTGATCATATTTAACAGTACGCATATCAATAAATTCTGTTGTTATTAATAATAATAATACTCACTTAAAATAATGTAAAAAACTAGACTAACGAAAAGAGAGCCATGGCTCCATTTTGTAAATTGTGTGGCCATTTATTTCGGTTCACTTTTCTTTTCTCTTATCTTGTTGTAGTACAGTACATAGCCGTTTCAGTATTGTAGGGATAACAACAACACTTCAATATCATAAAAGTAGGTAATCAAATGAAATAAAAAAAGGGCGCGCATGGCTAGCAGGTGCCTCTATCGGTCAAATTCGGCAATACCAGCGTCATTCATTTTGATTGACTGGTAATGTTGGCTAAACTTGATCACAAAGTATTTTGCATTTTGAAATGAATATTAAAAATGCTAAATACATCTCGAAAGGTATTTCAAATAAAATACAAAATGGTTTTTACTAAAAGGCACAAGGTACAAAATAGGTATTTTGCATTTTGTATTTGCATTTTAAATAGAAGTAATTCAAATAAATCGCATCTCTGTAAAATGATAATTATGCAAAAAGCTTCATTAAAATAAAAAATAATACCTATATCCTTACCTACTTTCAGATATCTACCTGTATAAAAATAGAAAAATTATTATACCAACACTCATAAGCACTTTTTAAAAGAAAAGGTAACAAATCAAAGCATTGAGAATTTCTAATAGATATGTTTCTAATACCTTTTTTCAGCGACAACCAAAAGCAAACAATGGTAATAGTGATAGGACCACGCTGTTGATAGTTCTGTCTGCAGCCGTGGGCCGGTCCGTCCGGGGTAGTACCACACTCTTGCAGAAGATCGACGTCGGAGTAATGGCAATGTGCTATTGCGCTTCGTTCTGTGAGCAAGAGAGCCGGAAGCTCAACTAGGTGGGTTTGGGGATTGTAATGGTAGGCAGCGGCCTAGCCTTGGTTATAGCAAAGGTCCATGAGCGGCAGTGACACTTACCATCAGGTGTGCTGCTTGCTCGTTTGCCACTATAAGCTATAAAATTAAAAAAAAAACAAAAGCAAAATGATTATGTAACACTTAAGACAATGTAAATATCAAGTAACTAAATATTAAGTAATTCATATCACTTTATATTATGTTAAATAAAAATTTATATTTATTTAACATCAGTTATCATCAAAAGCTTTAGTTAACCTGAATGGTATGTGTCATTTATAATACTTTGTTACCTGCTAGCTGTGTGGTAGAGGCCACGATTACTACCAACCTTTACTTTACTCGTGGATGTTGTAAAAGACGACTAAGGGCCTTATAACGACCTGGGTCAACACTATCTGATGCTGTTTGGTCAACAATTACATTCCCAAGGAGGCTTGACGTCTGGTAGACAGCTGATCATAAAACTATTGCCAATAACTTTTACAATATGTAGGTACTATGAAAGAAGAGTACGTATTGTGTCGACCCCAATTAATTGGGATAAGATTAGAAGAAAGATGATATTACCTTATTACCTAAAATGTATAAGAGTCGTTGTTGAAAATGTTAAAAAAGGAATCTTAAGAATAGTGATCACCATTTTCTTGTGGGTATTGTAAAAATTAATTACCTAATTGATATAGGTACATAATTATATAATGTCACTAGAAAACAAAGCACGAAATAAAACTCTATTTCAAACCCTCTGACCAGCGTAGTGTAATAAGTAAATTTCTCTTATCTGAGAAGAAACATACCCACTTGTGAAACGCATATGGGCTAAGAAGAAACCTTAAACTTTTTTTATAGCATTAAATTATATTTTTATAAATACTCTGACTAGTTTATCCTAGATTGATAATATGGATGTCAAGGATTCGGTATCAGTGGCCGGCACAATGGTAATGGGGAGGGAATACGGTTCATTATGGGGTCGGATGGAACAGAGGGCGTGTGTCCAGACCATAGACTGCCAAAAAAAAAAATTTACAAGATAACAGGTGTAAAAACATACATACTGTCATGTGATTTCCAAAACTATGTTATAGAGAGTAAACCTATGCCACATCTTTTTCATTTTTTATATAAAAAGTTGCTGTATCATATCAGCTACGAATACTACCTACATTAGTCTTGGCTTTGATTATCCCCAAAGAGAATTCAGGCAGGCCGGTCATAAACGTATTGCCAATTTTCTTGCAATATTTAAGACATAATTACGATAAAAATGATGGTAATAAGGGCTTTTAATCACTTTTTATCAAGCTAAAATTCGAGCATGGGACCTTAATATTAGCATTTGCGTAAATGAATTGAAGCAACTATAAGCTAAATGGATATATTATGGCTACATATTATACAAGATTTACCGTAACATCAGCGTCATACGTCGAAGCCATAAATTTCATAGCCTCCTTTACTATCAAAGGTATCGTGACGTAAATCTCCGAATAAGCACGCGCACTGTAAGAAAGGTCGGAAGAGCGCCTGAATGCGCCTGCGCTCCCCTAGCGGCGCACCGCTGTAACAATGACCGCTCTACTCGTCTCCCACTAAACCTATTGAAAATTCTCACTTGAGTGTATTTAAACTTTTATCGAGGTGCAACCATAAATCGGTGAGCAGACGCGCATAATCCCCGCCCCCGCTGCGCCCGCGCCCCGCCGCTATCTATAAACAGAAGTCAACGTGTTGGACTTATAAATCGTGTTCTTAACTATTGTATCTCACGCCACAATAATGAAGTTAGCTCGTTCAGGAAGAAATACGGGCACCACGTGGGTGGGCGACGCGGTTGGAATAAATCCCAACAGATTATTGCATACGAATGCATTTAAATCATTTTTTTGTTGAGCAGTGGTTGCGTTGACACCCGAACTCAGGACATTTACTGAGTTACAGGGTGAAAGGGTCGCTGAAAAAACAAACGTTGACCGAACCGTTGTCGTTCGTCGATAATGTGTCGACGATGAAAAGACAAGCCGTCAGCTTCTCCAACGCTTAACGATGTCTACGATACTCGTAAATCGGTATTTAATGACTCTATCTCCGAATTTATTACAAAAGTACTACGTATATTCCATCAATCAAGTGTTTTTTTCTCGTATCACATCTTTATTCATTAGATTACCCATAATAAGGGTCTGTTTCATTATTCGAATAGAGTCGCAGATAAGCTAATTCTAACTTAGGTGCATATCTACCATTTAAATGGTCTGTAAATAGAAAAAAATCTCAGTGACTAGTAAACTGAAGTAAATGAAGAATACATTTACTCGGATAATGAATCCGTTTCTTCATTATTTAATAACTAAAAACCAGATTGTACTAAATCTACAAGACATTTTACTGTTGATATTATTACATAATATATAGATAAGGAGTTACTAAATATAGCTAACATCATTTAACATATATATATATATATATACATATCATCATATCCTTTTAGGGTAGGCAGAGAGAACAGAGTGCTGAGAACTCTATCCTTGCATACTTCACTCGCTTCCTCAACATTCATAATTCTCTTCATACACGCTCGCCGGTTTCGGAGACTCATGACTCCACCTTCCTTCAGTACGTGACCAATCTGGTCTAGGTAGGTTAGTCTCGGTCTCCCCCGGAACCTACATCCTTCCACTTTCGCATTTAATCTTTGAATTAAACCGTTTTTTACGAATTTTATCGTGTTTATATTGCCCAGCCTGTGGGTTTATTTGTAGAAGTCGATATATCGCTAGTTATATCAATGGAAAGAGCATATAAACCTTCTCCGTGAAAAAATACATATACATACCAATTTGATGATCAAATTGAATGATCGGTCAAATAGCTTCTCAGTTTAGCGATGTCATTTATATCTACAAGCATTCATCATTCATGATTTTTTTTTTTTTTTTTTAGATATAGATTTTTTTTTTTTTTATTACCTACCTAGATTTAAAATGTATAACATTCAGATAAACATCAGGAATAGTTATCATTTAATGTTCTATCCATCCAGCAGCCTATCAATGTCCAATATTGGACATATTCTAATCACCACGCCTGACAAGTAGATTGCCGATCATAATTCATTTTATGTTTCCTAGGATAGTGCTACTACCCATACACTCGGTTATCTCTCAACTACTTTTTACGACTCATGTGTTTTACTTACACGTGATAACACATTGTGTGCTTAACCCGTCATCGCACGGATCAATTTACATTAATTAATCAGTAATTGAATAATAATATTATACCCATTCAAGTTATAAGAACTTTTTACAAATCTCAATCGCGCTTATATCTGTTATATTAATGCCTTTGAAGCGAATACAACACTCCTTCACGGTACGAATTCATGTTTACGTTTATACTTAATACATAAGCAATGAACAAGATTACCTTTTCACGAACCATGAGTAAGGTCGTGACGAATGCAGTAGGTAAGGTAATACATTGATCACCAAATAGAATACGCGTGAAAAGGCGTGCGCAATCGACCATATAAACAAACACTCACGGTCAACTATAAAACTGATATATTTCAACAAACTTTTATATTCGTTCGCTCCGAATTTTAATATATTACTTTTTTTTTAGCACCTTTTGTATCTTTTAGTACGTTGTCCTCACTTTTATGGGAGCAGACGGTTCGTAAATCATTGTAGTAGAAGTGGTATACTCGTAAACAATGACGCCTCCCGCGGGGTGACCGCTCTCGCTCGGCCGCGGTCAATCGCCCACCACAGGCGACAACAGCTGAGACTTGTCAACATTATATTGCAATACAAACAATAATACCTAACTTAGATAATAAGTCTAAGCTACAAATTCCTGTTCTCTAATTTAACAATATCTGTTGATTGCTTTTTAAAAGACGACATAATACGCTAAGGGAAAATCCTTGTACCAATTGTTATGACTCTGGATGTTATTTTTTTTTTTTAGAAAGGACACAACTTTGCACTAAGGAAATAATCCTTGTATTACGGGGGACTTTACCAGACTCAGAACAATACTTTGTGGATCTCTGAAACTGGAATCGAACCCACGACACTGGCACGGAAGGTCGGTATCTTAACCACTACGCCATCTGTGCAGTCAGTCAATTTGTATGTTTGTGAACTGTTTTGCTCCATAATGTGTTCACTAATGTCTTACTATGCATAAAAAAGAAACTTTTGTCTGTAATATGTAGATATAATGCATGCGTCATACATAGAGTTTCTTTTAATAACGGCCTGATGCAGGCTGTTTTGATATATATTATCTAGATATACCTACATAATTAATAATTATTAAATTTCACCATAAAGTTATTTACATCCTTAGCTTGTCGTTTAACACGATATACTCATAGGTCTTAGTTAAATATTACAGATATTCCAATTATTTTCTCGTTACCATACCATATTAAAAACCATGTGCTTAATTGTAGCGTATGTTAAACATTATAAAACTATACATTTGAAATTTATATAATATAAGATTTAACTGTTTAATTTATTTAGGTACATATGATTAACCTCAAAATATTTGTAAATATTGAGTAATTAAATATATTATTTCGATAAATAAAACAATTTTCACTTTGAATTCATTGTGGACATTACGTTCTCAATAACAGTTAATCCGGAGACGTGGTAGAGTTATAAATAAAATTTTATATCATTTTTAATGGCCGCTTCGAATGGTGTTTTGATTGCGGCCGGCTGGAGGCGTCGACAACTCGACACGACGATAAGATGACAGTTAAAGCGACACACAAAAACGCACGGTTAATGGCCAAAAAGTGACTGAGATGCTAAGCAGCCACACAATTTCCGTCCAAACTCGCCTTCGTCGCCACGACAGCATAGACACAATTTTATTACCTATCTGGATTTTTTAAATCATTATACGTATATCCAACTATAAATCTAAACAGAACTCGGCTTTTAGAAGCATTAATAATTATGTTTAAAAAAAAAATTCCATCATAACGCAATACAAATAACACAGCGCGTGAAATTAGCATTTCTTTTTTTTATAGTAAACAACAATTAAATTTTCGAAATGCGGTTTTTGTTTGACTTTTGTATGCACATCGTTGTAATTTAACGCTTATTGGTGTTTAAACAGCTAAATAAACCGTGAAACGAGGCCACAAAACGCGTAAAGACCATCGAACGATAACAAAAAGAGCGCCATTAATCTCTCATTGTGTGACGTCGGTGAAACGTCCCGTTTTGTTTGCGGACTCGTCCCGATTTATACTAACATTATTCGTTTACAGTTCACCATTGTCCTTAAACCGACTGGGTGTGATCATACACAATGAAATCAACAAATGGGGCGAAAATAACTGTCCATACGTCATAACTGTGTATGTAAGTCATAAATTAAACAATTTTTTTACAATAGAAACACAAGTACAAACTATATATCAACCAAAGGCGTGATAGAGTTGACTTTAGTTATACACTAGCGAAGGTATAAAATTTGTCGACGTTAGAAAAGCCTAAACGATTTACGGGCAATCGTTTATTTTTATTAAAGAAATTATTGCACCATGACATCGTTCATTCGTAAGCTAAACAACTAAAAGAATTTGTTAGCTATATGAATATTCTTTTGTATATGCATATATCCCACGAAACGGTGCGTCCCAGGGGCGAAGCACCCGCTTCTCATGCTCAGATTGACAGCGCCCGACATTTGACGGCCATTGTTATAGTGACATGTTGACATTGTCGAACTTGACTTCTGTCCGGATTCCGCATGTAAATCGTAAATACGGAAACACATCCCGCTTTACTCAACATACAATGTAACGACAAATTAAATAATAGAGGATTTTCGTACAGCTGCCCCCCAAAAGTAACGTTTGATGGTGATTGACGTCAACAAGCTTATAAAATATATTTTAAATGTTTACGTAGTTTGCTAATGGTTGCAACGAATCTTGTCAAACCACAAATCTACTTCGTATTCGTATTCGTACAAATCTATTTCGTTGCATACATACATACATATCATCACGCCATATCCCTTGCAGGGTAGGCAGAGAGAACAGAGTGCCAGAGAACTCTATCTCTGCATACTTCACTCGCTTCCTCAATATTCATAATTCTCTTCATACACGCTCGCCGGTTTCGGAGACTCTTGACTCCACCTTCCTTCAGTACATGACCGATCTGGTCTAGGTAGGTTAGTCTCGGTCTCCCTCGGTACCTACATCCTTCCACTTTCGCATTGTATATCTTCTTAACCAGGCGTTCGTTCGGCATTCTTTCCACATGTCCGAACCATCGGAGCATTCCCTTTCGCATCTTTACACCAATACTCTCTTTCATACCTACTCGCTCTCTTACGTCGTCGTTACGATTTCGTTGCAGGTCCTATAATAAGTCACGGTGGTGTAGTGGCAGCACGATTGGGCCGGAATCCCAATAGGCGCGGGTTCGAATCCCGCTTGTGACATCATTTTTCACTTCGTGATCGGGTTTTATAAATAATAAAGCATATTAAATGCTAAATTTCAGTAATTTAAATAACAAGGTTGTGTCATCGTTTAATACAATTCTAACTGTAAAGTTTAAAGTATTAAGCCTATAACAATGTGTAATTATTGTCGGGTAGATAGCATAACGTCACCTTAAGACGTAAATATGATACGAAGTGAAATTTGCATGTCCTATAATAAGTCACGGTGGTGTAGTGGCAGCACGATTGGGCCGGAATCCCAAAAGGCGCGGGTTCGAATCCTGCTTGTGACATCATTTTTCACTTCGTAATCGGGTTTTATAAATAATAAAGCATATTAAATGCTAAATTTCAGTAATTTTAACAAATCTACTTAATAAACTTCTTAGTTTTAAAATTTAGTAATTATTGAATTTGTTTTTTCTTTTTATGGGACTAATCCCACCACACATTTCCCACCATTGTAACTCCTGTAAGCCAGGATCCACAATGGTCTCCATAAATGACACCAAGGTTTGACCCTCAGGCAGTCCCGGGATATGATTTTAATTGTCTTGGAACCCGCAACCAATTTAATTAGAAAAGGTTAAAGAGGAGGAGATGGAAAGAGTGATTCTACTAATACTAATTACTGAAATTATTAATTGGTAAATGTGCAGTCAGCACACAGATGGCGTAGTGCCATCTGTGTGCAGTCAATTTATTATTAATTTTATTAAGATATTGACTTCCGAATTAATTTGGTTAAGATACCGACTTCCGTGCCAGTGGCGTGGGTTCGATTCCTACGCAGGATAATACTTTGTGCGATCTACAAAGTGTTATTCAGAGTCTTGGTGTAATTTTTTTGCGTGAATTGCATGTTTGTAAAGTGTAGATTTAGTTACTTGTCTTTCCTTGTCTGGTAACGGGATAAGAATATAATTTTACTGACTCTGAATAGCCCGTGGAAGGTGTAAAAATCGGCTAAGAGTATCAGCAGAGAGAGTAGCAGCTGTCGTTTGAGAAATTTATAACACCTCACAGTGCTCGCTGACCTGCCTGTCAAGCATAACGATTAGGTTATAGTATTATACCTCCCAGGGGAGACCTATGTCCAAGAGTAAACGTCTACGGACTGATAGTTGAAATGATAGATTACTTATCTCGTTATCATATTTCAAATTGATTTTAAACGTCAAATCAATTTATTGGTGCGATTTCAGTTTTTTTTATTATTTATGGCGACAAGCGAGCAAGCAGCACACTTGATGGTAAGCGTCACTACCGCCCATGAACCTGAGGCCGCTACCTAGCAATTCAAACCCCAAACCCACCCAGTTGAGCTTCCGGCTCTCTCGCTCACCGAATGAAGGGCAATAATACATGGCCATTGATCAGAAATAGATCTTCTACGAGTGTGTGGTACTACCCCAGACGGACCGGCCCGTGGCTGTATACAGAAAACTGTCAACAGCGTGGTCCTACCACTATGGAAACTATTATCAGTAGTTTTTAACCATAATAATTGTTCAATTAACTTTGCCGTATAGTAACGAGTTAAGAATGAATTATCACAACTTAATTTCTTATGGAAGTCGTAAAAACAGACAGAGAGATAATTAGAAGAATGTTCAACAGCACTATATTTTTATCTGTTTATGGTCTGGACGCGTCCCGCCCAATCCTGAGCGACGGAAAGGCGACGCTCGACTCTTTAACAACCTTATGTTCTCCCCATTGTTATTGAACTGACCACTGATTCCATGACCACGGTAGTCAGTCCAGTGGATTACGCTTTCGGGTACCATTTTCATTGACGAAACACAAATACTGTTATTTGTTGTTAGGACGTCACAACAGCATTCTCCTGAGAAAATTTTGATACATTTTATTCATGTTGCCTATCTTATAACGACCTGGGCTTATAACGACCTGGGCCAACTCCATCTGATGCCGTTTGGTTAACAATTGCATTCCCAAGGAGGGTTGACGTCTGGCAGGCGACCGGTCATAAAACTATAGCATGTAGGTACTATGAAAGAAGAGTACATATTGTATCGACCCCAAGTAAGATAAGAGTAGGAGAATGATATTACCTACCTTATAAATTTATACTTGATTGATATAAGAATAGGATATATTAGCTCCCCTTTCGAAATACGCCATAGGTAGGCACTTTACCGCTGGATGGCGGTCAACGCTTGGTTCCAGCATAAAATTATAACTCTCACTCATTACTCGAATCAGCGATTTCTATAGTATTTAGCATTGCAAATGTATATATAAAAATCTTATAGTGATATGTTTATAATATCTATCTATTATTTCCGTGTGTTGACGGAGTAAGAATATAATTCACCACCCCCTGTCTTACCCGTGGATGATCGTAAGAGACGATTAAGGCATATAAAACGCATATAAAATACCTATATACAAGGGAAGAAAAACTCGAAATAAAACCAACACGTCTGACCAGCGCGGTATAGTAGGTCAATTTCACTTTCATTATGTAGGAGGCTCGAGCCCAACAGTGGGACATCTATGAGCTGAGATGAGAGATATTTATGTAATTTGACGACCAAGGGGTAGGTGCGTTAGATATACACACCTATATAGAAAATAAACGAAATTAAATACATACTCAGATATAGTTCTAAAATTGAAAGACACGAAATGCACTCAAGAAAATAATGATATTCATCTCCAGACTTGTTTCTGTGTTGAAATATCTGGATAACAAACCACCTAACTGTTATCCTGTCGACCCGTAAATGTATTTTCCAACTTATATAAATGCTTACTATTCAGTATTACATAATACGTCAAGAACTAATAATATACAATTTATTAATACCTAGTCATTATAGAAGATTCCAACTTGTTACATAATACTAAAATACTAAAAACACCATTATCAAGCTCATTCAAAAATAACATTCGAGAAATTCGAAACTAGTGTTAAAAAGAAAACATACGTTAAGTTTTAAGACGAGCAAATGAGTGTACCCCCTGCGGGTACTACCCTGGTCGTCACGTCTCCTGCTGCGCACGATTCTCTCAGCCCTGGTGACAAACTGACAATTTAGCTATTCACTTCTAATGTTATTTAGATAATATTCAATGGCCAAATAGTTTTATTTATGGGGGTGTTGTGCGCCCACAATACAAGGCACGTCTTAAATTCTTTTTAAGCTGTTTCATTTCCGGACATAAAAATGAACTTATTTCGATGTATGTCCTTTTGTTAAAGCTTAACATTTTTGCGTTCGAGAATTGATTTCCACACACCTTTTCCCCATTTTTAGTCCATAATATATCCCACTATTGACACCAAAACTGGCTTTACATAGTTGTAAAGCAATTGTGATGATGAGTTGTAAAGCTAATTTCGTGGGCGATAATTAGTATAATATGCAGCCTGTAACCCTCCATAAAACCTCTTCATTTATTAGGCCGACTGTCACCGTGAGTATTGTGTGAATCTTCTGTGAATTTCGCAGCCTGCGGATTACGCTTTTGGGTAACCATGTCCTCTGCGATTCAGACTAACGCAGTAAATCTTCAAGTGTAAAATCAGAGGTAGTAAACGTCGGTAATATAAAAAGGATATTTTATGCGAAATTGTATACTTTACACAAAACTTGACGTACCTGCCTACATTATGATATTTACTTATTTTATAAATATTTATGGCGTTTATAAAACCCGATTATGAGTGAAAAATGATTGTCATAAATGGGATCCGAACCCACACCTATTGGAAATAATAAGGTATATATAATCGGATTTTTATAAATAATCAAGCATATTATCGGGTTTTTATAAATAATCAAGTATAATATATAATCGGGTTTTTATAAATAACATTGCTAAATTTCAGTAATATTTATTTATGGCGTATTAAGGCCGAATTGTTAATATTCAACGGTAACGCTGTATTACGATAAACATTTAGAAACACAAAAATCTACTTACTTATATACCTAGCTATACGTAACTATAAAAACAAAACTATGGAACATAAAACGACGCTATATTATAAATAAGTCATAAATCAACTGTCTTCAGAAAACATTTATCTTTAGTAATCTGTATGTAGTTACACAAAGATCTCTCATCTATATCTATTGGAGAGGGTGAGCCCGCCTCTCCCATTAGCCTGAGTTTATCTATTCCAATGCTCCCCTCGTCTTTGTCCGCTAATCCGCCAGGGAAGTGGCTAAATATCTTGTGCAAATAAACATTTCGCCTGTTCTATTGTCAGGGGATGAGCAGCGAGCGTAACTGTAACAAATCGGATTATATGATGTAAGGTGAGGCCTCATCCTACCATAATTAGTTGGCGTAAAGCTGGATTTATTGTTTGTCACGGGTGTTTTTAATAACTAGTTTAGTTATTGTGCAATCAAACGTCATCTTTTTTACCGACTTCTTATATAAATATTTTTTGTGCACGATGTCTATTTGACTTAATTCTTCCTAAACGGGCTGGATCGATTTGGATATTTTTGTTTGGATTTAAGAATATTTTAGCTTAACAACTAAAGTGTAACGCCACCTACTGGATGGCGTTACGCTTTAGTAGATTGATTTAGAGAATTTTTATTCGTATTTAGTTTAAAATTGTACAGAAAAGCATCTTTTGAGTCAGTTATAAATACCTACTATACTACTACTATACTACCTACCTATTTGAAATAAAATTATTTTTACGAATTCTATCGTGTTTGTATTTGGTTTTTAATTTTCCAATATTTCGAACACTTAATAGCGTTTATGGTCACGGTGGAACTATGAACGCAATATTTATATTGAATACTTGCGTACTTGTGATACTCGCGAAATAACAGAAAAATTCACATAGTATCTGCTTATTAAATACACAGAAATAAATCAATCCTATCAAGAGGATATCTCTTCGTGTAGATCGATAAAAAATATATACATATACCTATAACAAACTTTACTATCATTATTAATATATACGAATAGAAACTTGAAATGAGAGAAATACCGACTTCAATATTTACATTTGCAATTAAATACATACAATCCAATAAATATAATAAACAGGATATAATGTTAATCAAAAGGAACGCTACTAAAACAAATACAAAGTTATGAGCGCGATAAAATAACAATAGTAAAAGCTTTATCATTATGGCTACACCATTGAAGAGACATGAGACAGGTTTCCGCCCCACGGTGCCACTCGCTTTGCATCAGTCAATATGTAAATATTAACGAAAGAAGAATAAAAAATTAAAATTTAAAATAAATTAACTTTTAAATAAATGCCATCAATTAATGTGATGCCTTGGTCATTGATCTATAGCATTAGACTTGGATGAAGCATGAAAATAAGTATTTAAGTCCTGTTTTGGATCAAAAGTATCACATATTTTGTCATAGTTATGTCCTATAAAGGAGTAATTAGCTAGTCCCCAACACGCGTATTAAAAAAGTTAGTGGAATGTAATGAATAACTTTAAAAAAAAATGATACGAAATGGCTTTTGATAATAAAATAATTTTCTGAAAAATCTATAACCTATATAGGTTTTACACGCATTTATTTATCAATTTATCTATCATTATAATATATCTCCCACTTTTTCATCTTTAGAGAGAAAAGTCTATTAGAGTATTAACTCTAATATACTTTCCTTTCTAAAGACGAAAAAGTGTATCAAAATTGCTGTATTCATTAAAAAAATACTCTTGTAAATTTTTAAAATTTTTGACTGCCCAGATAGCATAGTGGTTAAGACACCGATATACCATGCCAGTATTCTGGGTGTTCGATTCCCACGTAATCCTCGAACCACAGATTATTCTAAGTTTAAGTATAATTTGTGTCCGTTGAATTGAATGTTTGTAAATTCTCCCGCAATACAAAGATTATTTCCGTATTAAAAAAATATTTTAAGACCCCATCTGGGAAGTATGTTTTTCGAAATATAAATATACCAACTATAATCATTATATGACCTATGCACGGTTGAATTAATCATTCTCAACTAACGGTGCGAAGTATTAATAAACGATTTAAATTACTGAAATTTAGCATTTAATATGCTTAATTATTTATTTTAATCGGGTTTTATATTAATAAACGATATCATTGACTCTACTGTTTAGTGATAGGTACCGGTTATTTGAACATTTGTAGTAACTTTTTGTTTGCTGCAAAAAGAGTACAATTGTCGCCACCCCTTACTTACCCATGGAAGCCGTAAAATGTGCTGAGGGTCCACTACAAGATGGGCAGCAGTGCTCTCCTGGGAAATGTGTAATGACTTATTGCGATCGACCACCAGCTTGCCCAGCCTGACAATTAAGGCAATAACCCTTTTTTAGGCAGATTATTTCTGTCTCGTGGCGGCGCGTTACCCTATAACTCACCATATTCCCTCCCCATTGCCATTGGGCCGGAAAAATCTGTGATTTAAAAGATTGTTAATAATATTAAAATTATTAAAACATATTCTGTGAAGAATAAAATAGCTAGGTATATTATTACCTACTGTTGGCATTTGACCATATGATTTTTTGATTACCTTCTCATTGCAATTGGTTTAATCAATTAAGTTCACTTATCCACATACGTACCTACTTATGAAAGACAAACTCACTCAAATTCTTCATCATCACCATGTTTTTGACCTTATCATTATCACTTGCATTCTATATAACATATTTTTAAATATGCTTGCACAACTTCCTATGAATCATTATCTCACTTACTCACTCTCGTTTGAAGATTACTTACATTCGCATGAAATACATAGATTCCCCTTATAACTATAACCTTTATAAAGCACTCACTCAGGTGTAGGTCTATCCACCTTATAAACCTGATTTTTTTCGAATCCACCGGACTGATTAAGTTGAAATTTGGTACATAAAATTATTTGTACTCCTACCTATTTAAGATAAAAAAGAAAAGAACTGCTCAGTGTAAATGTTGGAGTATTCTTTATTATAATTAAATAATAAAATAAAATTGAGCACATTAAAGCGTGAATTCAGAGTACGTAATCTTCAAATTAAATTTGTTGAATATATTGTCGCGAAGCTTAATTTAAGTGGAGCAATGACGATGCGCATAGCGAGGATAGACCGAAACAGGGTGCGGCGGATGCCTATTCATGAGCTGCGACGGCTGCGCTCCCGCCCGTTTGACTCCGACATGCACCCCACCACATTTGAATAAACACAATTAACTTGTTTGTTTTCTTCGGCTCGTTACGCCCCTGTTTGGTAACCTAGGCTTCCGGCCACCGTCGCATACCTCAACCTTCAACTTCGTCGATATATATACATTGCAATATACACAGACAGTCTCTATAGTGGAATTGAAATTAAGTCATTAAACTACTATAGTAATATGGTATATTATGAAAATTCCATCTCTTGCATTCTCATGTTCTCTCTAAGAAATCTCTTGAGAATTCGAGATATGACTAATATCTCAGATTCTCAAGAGATTTCTTAGTCGTCTTTTATGACACACGTGAAAATAAAAAGGTGCTGCACTATATTCTTTCTCCATTACCACAGAGAAGAATTCTTTAACATGCCATCATATGCGTCTCATCGCTGGGCTCGAACATTCTCCATAATAGGAGGCAAATTGACTCATTACACCACACTAGTCAAACGGGTTAGTTTAAAAACTTATTCCTTTCTGTTGAATAGATTTTGCATTTTATTCCAGGCAATGGTCAAGCTTAATCTCGTCCAAATTGTGAAACTATAAAAGGACGACGCAGGGCTTCATAACCTATCGTGTCCCAATTTTACATCTATTGGTACTGATTTTTTAACTTCGGTAGTAACTCTGGAAGACAAAACATTCATATAAATACACCTGTCAATGTCCTTATGAAAGAATTCTTGAACCTGACTTCTCAAATACCTATTGTCCACTTCACTTTCTTACAAATTCAACGATGGCGGTCGGCAGTTAAATTGAAAACTATTTTGCTTAAGGATAATATTCAAATTGCGGCTAATGGTGATATTCGGCAGCGGACAACTCAAAGGCGAGTGCCGGCCGCGATACCTTGCACTGTTATTATCTCAACACCATCGCACTCTCACCTATCCTATTCCTTTTTTAACAGACGCATCCATCCTCTTCGTTCCTTAGCAAAATGAGAGGGAGATCTATTCGTTTAAACTAAACTCGACTTGGGGGCGTACCTTTCACAATTTATCATTTAGCGTTGCCTACAGACATTATTTGAAACGCATTAAAATCGCGGTTGTGGAAAATTTGTCGGCATCGAAATTAGTACTCCTCTCGAAGTGCATAATTTATCGTTCAGCCGCATCCGGCGCAAACTGTGCGATATTTCTGATTACAAATTCATTGAAGTTGATAATTTCAAACTTTAACCTTACAGTTGAACTGAAGAGTATGATTTAATATTAACAAATATAATCCTAGTTAAACAACTAACGTTTGTTTATTTGTTGCGCTTTTATGCCTTAACATTTCAAACGACTTTCGTATAATTTTGTATAGACATTATGAAAGAGAAAACAAAGCCAATTGGATCATCATCATCTCAGCTCATATACATCCCACAGTTGGGCTCGAGCCTCCTCCATGATAAGAAGGAAATTAATCTACTATGCCACGCTGGTCAATAGGTGTCGAGTGATAATACAGGGTTTTGTTTCGGGTTGCCCTTCTATTGCATAGATGTTATATGCATTTTATATCCTTTAGTCGTCTCTTATGATCACCCACGGGTAAGATAGAGGGCAGAGTGAATTGTATTCTTACTCCGTTACCACACGGAAAGCCAATTGGATATTTTTCATCTAAAATGATCCTATTAAACGTTCCTGCAACCTGTGAGTATAACCACGAACATAAACGTAGGTTAAATGCAAATGTTACAGGTTACAATAATCACATTAAAAATATGATTATTAACACGCCTGTAATACAATACGTTTATAATTTTTTTAATGTTCCTATCAAGTTATTTATATCATATTCAGAAGATAATAATAATAATAATTATTTATTGTACACCATTTATAAAGGAATCAAATAGGAATGAGGATGGTGTCCGATGGTTTACTGTGTAAGACACAAGGAGGTTTCAGGAGTGGAAGGGGATGCATGAATCAAGTGTTTTCTCTGCGCAACATTGTGGAGAAGCATCTGGCTCTAGGTCAAAGGGTTTTCTGCAGTTTTGTGGATCTGGAGAGAGCATTTGACACGGTTGTACGAAAGGAACTTTGGGACATTTTACCGGAGTATGGTAGATATTAACGGTAAACTGCTACAGGCTGTGCAGTCCAGTTACATGGGCTGTATGATGGAATGTCGCCTTGGTTTGACGTCAATATCGGCGTTAAGTAGGGGTGCGTTCTGTCAGCCAGGCTGTTTATCATATATCTGGATAGATGTATTCAAAGGTTGAACGATATGAATGTGGGAGTCCAGATGGGTGACTCAGTGGTCACTGCTCTGCTCTATGCAGATGATGCAGTCCTGCTGGCACAGTCAGCGACTGACCTGCAGACCCTAGGCGACACAATGACAGAAGATTGTAAGAAAAGGGGTCTACGCGTGAATGTGAGCAAAACCAAAATGATGGTCTTTGAAAGAGATGAAGCCAGAACAGATGTAAGAGTAAAAATAGGTAATGATGTACTGGAGCAAGTGGATGAATTTGTATATCTTGGATGTGGATTTAGCCGAGATCAAAGGTACACCACTATTATAGAGCGAAGAGTGTATGCGGGCAATAGAGTGAACGGAGTGTTAGGGCAACTTCTTGGTAGCCACCACCTCAGCCAGAAGGCACGTGTAGCAATACATAACGCAGTGCTTGTCCCAAGATTACTGTATGGAAGCGAGAGTTGGGTATGCAGAAAAGAGTGTGAAAGTAAAATTAATGCGGTCGAAATGCAATCTCTACGGAAAATCTGTCGAGTTAGGCTGATCGATCGCATTCGTAACGACGACGTAAGAGAGCGAGTAGATATGAAAGAGAGTATTGGTGTAAAGATGCGAAAGGGATTGCTCCGACGGTTCGGACATGTGGAAAGAATGCCGAACGAACGTCTGGTTAAGAAGATATACAATGCGAAAGTGGAAGGATGTAGGTACCGGGGGAGACCGAGACTAACCTACCTAGACCAGATCGGTCATGTACTGAAGGAAGGTGGAGTCAAGAGTCTCCGAAACCAGCGAGCGTGTATGAAGAGAATTATGAATGTTGAGGAAGCGAGTGAAGTATGCAAGGATAGAGTTCTCTGGCACTCTGTTCTCTCGGCTTACCCTGCAAGGGACATGGCGTGATGGTATGTATGTATGTATGTTAAATAGGAAAAGACAAAAAAAATAACTTTTGCTACAATTAGGCGGTCTTATCGCATACTGCAATAAGATAAGATAAAACAAGATTGTATTAAGTATTGAATTTGAATATTATATGAGACTGATCAGTAGATATTTGTATATCATAAACTAACGACCCATCATCGCTTCGCTTCGGTTTAAATCGCTCTGACCATGAATTTAATGAAGAATACAACAGCTATTTACAGTATCAATATGAGTTGACCTTGATTTTGCGATAGCACTTTCCATCAAACAAATATTAATTAAAATAGTTTTACTCACTTGTACTGTGACAACAGCTTCTTGTTTTAACAAAGTTTTTGATGCATCCGAAGGGTGAGGCGTATACCATACTGTCTCATCAACAGCTATATAATGGCAAAACGTTAAGTTGCTTGTTTTTAAAGTCATCTGTCGTTCATTAGGATTTACTTCCGATTTCTCACTTGCATAGCATATTTTTGCAGTTCCTATGAGCTGTTGGAAGAAAAACCATTTACTCAATTAAAAATTTATTACACTGCTCTGTTATCCTAGATTAGATTTAGACTATCAATCCACAATAAATGGCAAAGTTAACAGCTAAACTTACTGCTTGAGCCCATCTTGGAAAAAACCACTTAGAACTGACAAGTCTATGTGTGACCAAAACTCCATCGACCACTTTCCTTTCAATTACATCGGTTCCAATAACTGCAGGATTCATAGGTTTCGGGTATTTTCGCCATGCTGCTTGTGGAACCGTCTCCCAAGGATGAAACCTCTAATAACATGTAAGATTTGTTAGGGATTTAAAAAGTAAATTAATTGTTATATAAATTGTTATAGACACTTATTAGTGAATTAGGTAGTCATAGTTACGATCCATTAATGGGTGCAGGTAGTTATAGTTACAGTAGGTACATCATTCTCCTACTCTTATCCCAATTACTTGGGATCGATACAATATGTACTCTTCTTTCATAGTACATATCGTAAAAGTTATTGGCAATAGTTTTATGACCGGCCGCCTGTCAAACGTCAACCCTCCTTGGTAGGGCTGGCTTTACCTATAGTGCAGAGAGTGCGGTGCACCCGGGCGCCGGGTGTTAGGGGGCGCTGAGAGCCGCTTGTAACCATCAACCTATTCCATTTTGTTCACCCACTTTGGTACAAGAGGGCGCCAGGTTGCACCCGGGCGCTACATGTGCTTGAGCCGCGCCTGCTCCTTGGGAATGTAATTGTCGACCAAACGGCATGAGATGGTGTTGGCCCAGGTCGTTATAAGGCTCTTAGTCGTCTTTTACGACATCCACGAGCAAAGTAAGGGTTGGTAGTATTCGTAGCCGCTACCACACAGTAGGGTATAGTTACAATTATCTATATTTACAGCACATAAAGGACAAATACATTTTGCGTGAACTCCAAGTAATTGGAATAAGAGCAAAATGATGATGATAAAATGTTATTTATTAGTATTTTTCCTTGTGGTGACGGAGTAAGAATACAATTTACCACTCTCTATCTTACCCATTGGTAAGGGAGGAGCAAGTGATATAAAACGTATATAACATCTATGCAACCGAAGGAACACTTGAAACAAATCCTTATACCAACACGTCTAACCAACATGGTATAGTACATCAATATCTTTCTCGTTATGGAGGAGGCTCGAGGCCAACAGTGGAACATTTATGTAAGCTGAGATGATGATGATGATGAATATTTTTAAGATATTGATAAGAAATAACTATAGGTAGGTACGCCCCTTTTAATCTAAATTTTAGGTAAAACACAAGGCAATATAAATGTATGTATATATATATATATATATATATATATATATCCTTTAGTTGGTACCTAAAATTTAGGTTTCGTTTGCGAAAACGGACATTTTTATCTTTTACTATCACATATCCCAGATATAACTTACCTACTTCATTTAATTAAATAGTATATGATATGTATATTTAGGGTTAATTTAGTTAGAGTTAATTTATCGATTAATTATTCGATTCATTTCGACAATTTCTTTTTTTCAGCTCGTTCATCAGCGTTGCCAGACGTCGCGATTTTGACGGGACATCCCGATTTTTAAATGAAAATTAAATGTCCCGCGCGGTAAATGCTTAGACCTGCTTTCAGTGATAACTTGAAGGTGCGTGCAGCGTGCTGAGGAACCGCAGAAAATCTTTTGATATCTAATATAAATTTTTTTACTACATCCCTCTTTCGATGAAAGAATCCCGCTTTTTTCAATCAAAGAGTTCCAAAATCCCGACATGGCAAAAAAATCTGGCAATATTGCCATCCACATACGTTCTAAAATTAGGCACTCGCCTCATTCCCGATGGGATGGTGATTTATTATTCCAAGCTGTTATACGATTTGAGATATTATTTATTTATATCTTTGGTCTTCATTAAGGATACCGGTGCGAAATAAACAATTAAATTATATTTCTACTCAGTCACCCCCTAATAAAGACTACGGCATAAAAAAATCAATAAAAATATCCTAGCTACCAATTTTAATACTTGTTGTGTTAGTGAAAGTAAAGGATAGTTGATCCAACGGTCCGCGAGGAACCGGCCGCTGCCCTGAGGAAGCTGTCACGCGCGGCGCGAACACGTGATGAATATGTATCGGCAGGCTGTAGCGGCGCCTTGTAATTTGAAACTCGCCGGTAATTATTTACGTGAGAATGAGTCCGAACCAGCCCTCGGCCCTCGTGCTCCCTCCACCGCGCCCTCTCACCGGAACAAATCGTTGATTGCGCTCGAGTTGAGATGCCGACGCTAGATTGCCGCTCACGCTCTGATGCTCAGTACTGCGCTCGCGCAGACGTGCCGACTGCTACACTAGCACGATATCGCTCAACACTTGCTATGTAACTATATATGACATTATATTTCTTTTATTTTTTTTAAAACAATAATACCCTGGACTAAAGAATATATCTTTGCAGCGCGTGGGTATTTTTGAATACATAAAAATAACGGACACAAAATAACAATTTGTGAATCATACAAAAAGTGTATTGCTTGAGAATCCAAAATACGACGAATGGTAAGGGACCTAGGCACTTAGACCTAGCGGTATAAGTATCAACGTCCCGCCTTATGTGAAAAAATTGTATAAAAGTTACTAAAACTCTTAGTCGTCGTATTTTCCTGTTTTTTTTTTTATGTATTGGCAATCAGCTACTTATACGAGCTATTGTTGCCAATGTCGAGTTAAAATTTTCTTCACGTATTTGATCTCTTCATGTTGTCATTGTCCTATAGTACCTACCTAAGTGAAGACGTTGACATTAACAGTGCTATGGCCACAATGTTAATGCTATCTTCTGAGTATTTTGGTGGAAAATTAAAATTACAATATTTTACAATAAAGCACTTTTACATTAAATTTACTATAGCAGTTCCTTAGCATCACATTACATAAAATGCCATCAAAATTATTTAATACGATATGTTAAAACACTGAGATATTGATTATAATACAAGACCACCACGTGACACTGTTATAGGTATTCCCGCCAAAATTCCTAGTCGTCTTTTACAGCAATATACAATGTATTGCCAATGTTATTAGTATTAGCCGCCACCACACAGCAAAATATCATACTATTATTGAAATTAATTACCTACAGACTCACAAATTTATTCTCTGTATGCGTCTCTCTATAAACATTTAAATAAGTTCAAAATTGTGTGTTAATAAAATAAAAGATAAAAATTGTGTTAATAAAATAAAAGATAAAAATAATAGTTCGATATTATTGAAATACATACATACATACATATCATCGCGCCATATCCCTTGCAGGGTAGACAGAGAGAACAGAGTGCCAGAGAACTCTATCCTTGCATACTTCACTCGCTTCCTCGACATTCATAATTCTCTTCATACACGCTCGCCGGTTTTGGAGGCTCGTGATGATTATTGAAATAGTATGAAATATTTATGTATTGCTACTAAGTAAGTAGCTTTAGTTTTGATATTTTTTGCACATGATATTAGTAACTAAAACTAAACCAAACTGCAGTGATAAAAAACTTCCTCTTAGATATCAATTAAAGAATCTCATATCATCATCATCATCATTACCTCAGCTCATATAATATGTCTCACTCTTGGGCTTTAGTCTTTTTGTTTATTGCTTATGCTGGCAAACACAAGCAGCACACCTGATGGTAAGTGTTACTGCCGCCCATGGACCTTTGCAATACCAAATGTATAGCTAAGCCGCTGCTGATACAAACCCCAAAAGCCATCCAGTTGGGCTGCCGGTTCTCTTGCTCACTGAATGAACCGCAACAGCACTTTGCCCTTATTCAGACGTCGATTTTCTGCGAGAGTGTGGCACTAGCCCGGAGGGATTGACCCGCGGCTGTAGACAGGAAACTGTGTACAGCGGGGTCCTACCACTAAAAACCCTGTTGCACAAATGAAAGGAAATTAACCTACATCTAATGTCTACTAATCTAAATCTTATTATGTGACAGATTGGTATATATGCATATTTTGTTCCTTAGTTATCTTTTACTACAACCATGAGAGAGAACCAGCGAGATACTTCGTCATCATAAAAAGTAATGATACAATGTTATATCACTAGATAAATATTGCAATTTCATTCGAGCCTCTAAACGAACTATTACTGAGTGAGGCGAAAATACGTATCATATGCTGTTTGGGTGTTTGTCATAAATATATAATGTTTGAAGTATCCAATTTACCCCAAAGATAAAGATTGACAAACTTACTTTTTATTATATAAGAAAGCCAAACTATTGTTATGAATATGTATTGTTAAGGCCTGTAACTGTCCGATTTCAAAACTTAATAGAATTTTTGAAGAACATTTTATTACTTTTTTTTTTATTGCTTATGGTGGCAAACAAGCATGCAGCACACCTGATTGTAAGTGTCACTGCTGCCCATGGACCTTTGCTATACCAGGGTAAAGCTAGACCACTTCCTACGATTCCATTACCCAAACCCACCCAGTTGAGTCTCCGGTTCTCTCACTCACTGAACGAAGCACAATAGCACATTGCCATTACTCAGACGTCGATCTTCAGCGAGAGTGTGGTACTACCCCGGACGGACCGGCCCACAGCTGTAGACAGAGAACTGTCAACAGCTTGGTCCTACCACTATTGCACGTATAATGTTTTTCCGTAAGGTGATGGAGCAATACATCACCCTCTATCCTGCCCGTGGGTATAGTAAAAGACGGCTAAAGATATAATACGCATTTTACTCACATATCACAGAAATAAAACTCAAAATAAAACCTTATACAAATACGTCTGAATAGAGTGGTAGGTAGGTGGTCAATTTCCCTCCTTTTGCGGAGAAGGCTCAAGTCAAGCACTGGCACGTGTATCAGCTAATATGCTATATAAAATGCCACCAATTACCAATGAAATAAAACTATTTTTCACGGATATACTGCCGACAGTCCTCCTGTAACCATGAACGCTGTAGTGTACGAAAGATTGGGATATTAAAAATTAAATACAATCGCGATAAAATCCATAAATGAGAGAAGGAAAACTCGAAACAAAACCCTATACCCACACGTCTGACCAGCACGGTATAGTACGGTTGATTTCTCTCCCATTATGGAGGAGGCCCGAGCCCAACAGTGGGAAGTTTATGGGCTGTGATGACGATGATGATGATGAGAATCCATAATAATAGTTTTATTTCAAATATGTAATACTCGCATATATATCAGAAATCATTAAACCACTTATTGACTTAATGATACAAGTGTCGAAGTTGTTGGACTTTTGGCGGTAATCTAAAACGTCATGTGGTGCTCTTGTATTATATTCGATATCTTAGTGTTTTAACGTGTTATATTAGATAATTTTTATGGTATTTTATGTAATATGATGTGACAGAACAGCTGGGATGTAGTGAATATCATATAAAAGTGCTGTACAACGTTTTCGTTTCCCATCAAAATTCCTACAACATACCATTAACAGTGTCACCATAGCACTGTTGATGGCGACAATTCGACTGACTGACAGACAATGACTAACCTGAAGAGATTAAGAACGTGAAGATAATTATAACTCGACACTGGCAAAAATGGCTCGTATAAGTAGCTGATTGCCAATACATAAAAAGAAGAAGAAGAAGTGTCGAAGTTGTTAATTTTTTGTCTAAACGTTTTGGTTTCCGAGCCCTCTGTACTCACTTCTTTTCTGAAAAAAGTTTTAATAGATCGCCAACTAAAACTATAACATATATAAAAACAGAAGATTCCTATTTCTTAATACCTATACATTCATCAACCTTACTTCTGAAGCTTAACAGATATCTTATTTACTACCCTACAATATAAATATTTGAATTGAAATATCAAATTAAATATTAAGTAGATTTAATCATTTAAGTCGATAAATAGATTTAAATGACAGCTTCTTGGTAAAGTATCAAAAAATATCTCATTTAAAACAGATAAATCACATCGTATTATCACGGATGTTTAACTTGAGACGACAAATTATATGTAGGACAGTGATCGTGTAAAATAAAAATTTATAACTTAAAGAACCCCGTTTGGAGTGATGACGGTTGTTTTGACTGAGTCTGACATTTGCGTGTTCCTTGCACCCGCATTAATTCGCAAATTATTCAAGCGACAAAATGTAACCTAAAATAATAACAAGGTCGGCTAGCTGTACCTGTACCGTTCACTTGAAACTACGACTTAATTACTAGGTAATGAAATGTACCTATATATCTTGTTATTGTAATACACACTGCTAAGAAATTCAGAAAATATTAATAAATAATAACATGTATGCATTACAAACTAGCTATTCTTTTTTCAAATAAAAAGTAAGTTACAGTTATATATATATAATAATTTAAATTTATAATTAAAATATACACACACATACCTAATTTGATTGTAAACCCCACGAATCTATCATAGCTTTATGACTATTTTGATCATATTTCGAAATATGATTTCTTTTTTACATTTCAAATTCAAACGTCGAAAAATTTTGAATAACTGAATTGATGAAAAAATTCTATATAAATATTAACAAATGTGCTTATAAAATTTCACGAGAATCAGTTAAGGAATGCGACTGGTATAGGAGAACAACCGGATATCCGTACGTCTAGATATACGAAAGTATTTTTGCCCAAGCTTAAACGAAAACGCTTCACGCTCGCTCAGTCAATTAACTTGGTAGAACATTGGCAGAATTCGGTAAAAGTGGCAGGAGATATAAAATAGAATTTTAAATTTTGAAGTTATTAATAATGTTGACATCACTTACCTCATCACTTTTAAAATACCAATGTAACTTTATCGAATATGTCTAGAAAAGTGGAGCTCTATTATATACAAGTATTATTTTAAAATTGTTTAAAATCAACAGATTGATGCCATTAGACTATTTGTTTAAACAACAAAATGTTAAATTGACTGCTTTCAATAAGTGTTGGTCGGCCGGAGCCGGCTGTGGCGGCGCCCCGTCGCGTGGTATCTAAACACATACAGACCGCGGGGCGCCGCACCCTGCCCGCAGGGCTGCTCACTAATAACACCGTCTTTTCCTCTGTCAAACGTTATTTCACCCAACAATCTCTTGTTTTTTTCATACTGTCGTTTTTTCGAACTGTGAACCCACTTGGAATATTTACAATAAAACGAGATCTTGATGATAGTAATCCTTCATCCTCATTGTCTTTTGGCAGTTTCATGGAATAATATATGTTGTGCTCTCGCGACTTGATATCTGAACGTCATATTATAAATGGCGTCGTTTAAAATATTTTAATACCCTCTACATCACGGCGATATTAATTTAGTACGCTTGAGTTGAGCGGCCGTAGTGCCACCGATGGAATGTTAAATGACGGATTACCGACCACCGAGATTGAAAGATAACCAACCGCTTCGACTGTTATAGATTCTATCATTACCACATCTCGTATAGATTTTTATAAAATGTTATTGCAGTTGCAATTTAATATTATATATATATATCTACTATTAATATATTAATGAAAAGGTCACGTCACCTCCGTGCCGATGTAGTGAAACTTGGTTATAGTCCTCTTTTTTTCATCTTAACTTGGAATGTTTTCGGACTATGGCCAATGTGAAGAAAGCCAAAAGCAATCAGGATTATCGTGAATATGTATCCATATTCTATACTCTCAATAGACTGAAACGCATTCACTCACAAAAGTTATAGGTAGTTATTATGACTTTAAACTCAGTTGTTACACTATACCTAACACAATGCAGTGACTTATTACAAGTTATATGTACCTACCTAATACCTAAGAATTGCAACGAAATAAATATCATTGTAACCAAACACTTATGCGTGGCATAACAATTATGGTGACGGAGTAAGAAAACAATTCACCAACCCCCCGACTAGAAAAAAAGTGTGGTCCAACCAGATCTTGTATCTGGACCCGATCAGGATAGAATGAGGCATGCCGGATCCGGCAAACCCTATCAGGACCAGATCAGGTCCAAATAAGGATAGCCTGATGTGAAATATCATCAAGTATGGTAAGGCATACCGGATCAGGACCAGATCAGGACCAAATAAGGATAGCCTGATGTGAAATATCATCAAGTATGGTAAGGCATACCGGATCAGGACCAGATCAGGACCAAATAAGGATAGCCTGATGTAAAATATCATCAAGTATGGTAAGGCATTCCGGATCAGGACCAGGTCTATACCAAATAAGGACAGCCTGATGTAAAATATAATCAAGTATATGGTAAGGCATGTAGTATATCAGGACCAGAAACAGTGTTCGTAACACAAAAAAAATATCAATCAAAATTCAAAAAAGTATCATATCATGATTGTCATATTTATGCCACGGTGTAAATTGTATTTGCATCAGAGGAGATTAATCTGAAATCTTTAATTAATCATATGTATTTAATAATAATAATAATGTTTAATTAATAATATAAAAATAATTTATATTTAAAGTAAAAACAAAAATAAATTATTTTTATAAATATATAGAGATAGAAATAAATATAATAATATTGTAACAACCAATCTAACATTTAATGTTTTGAGTCATAATAAATTGATGGCGTTAGTAAAATGACGTCATTATCTGAATCGCGGTGTTAAGATTCTCCAAAGCGTAATGACATCGCCTAATATTAAATTAGTTGTTATCGAATCAGATCAAAACAGATCTATCAGGTCATGAATGAGAAATTCAGGCGACACTTGAAGTCGTTAGCATCTGGTGGTTGCGCCCTAATTGGAACGGCTCATTGGGACTCTCTATGATAAGAATATAGCACTGCATTCGCTGCCTACGTCATATATTAATTTATATTTTTATCTATTAAACATGTTCTTTAAGATATTTATGTTTTTTAAAAGGACCGGACTGGGCATACTCGTTTTGGATCAGGCAAGATATATAACGCAGATGATTGATTTGGTTCCAATCAGTAAAATTTCATCCGAACCCGATCAGGAATGCCTGATCTGGACCCGATCAGGAATGCCTGATCTGGACCCGATTAGGAATGCCTGATCTGGACCCGATAAGGTTTTCCTGATCGGGTCCAGATATATCTTCTGCGTTACATACCTTATCTGGTCCAGATCGGGCATGCCCGGTCCGGTCCTGCTAAGGAAGACGAAAAAATTTCTAGTCGGGCCATATCTTACCCGTGGGTGATCGTAAGAGACGACTAAGGGATATAAAACGCATATAACACAAAGAGAAGGAAAACTCGCAACAAAACCCTATATCAATAGTCTGACCAGCGTGGTACCTATAGCAGGTTAATTTCCCTCCCATTATGGAGGAGGCTCGAGCCCAACAGTGGAACATATATTGGCTGAGATGGTGAACCTCAAACACTATGAGGAAAATGTGATTGTTGTCTTCTTCTTCATATGTATTTGCAATCAGCTACTTATACGAGCTATTGCTGCCAGTGTCGAGTTATAAATATCTTCACGTTTTTAGTCTTTCAAGTTAGTCATTGTCTAAGTCTGTTGTCACTGTCTAAATTGTCCCCATCAACAGTGCTATGGTCACACTGTTAATGGTATCTTGTGGGAATTTTGATGGAAAACGAAAACGTTGTAAAGCACTTTTATATGATATTCACTACATCCCAGTAGTTCCGTCGCATTACATTATATAAAATGCCATCAAAATTATCTAATATAACACGTTAAAACACTAAGATATCGAATATAATCTACCTATATATACCTATACTTCTTCTTCTTCTTATATATTGGCAATCAGCTACTTATACGAGCTATTGGTGCCAGTGTCAAGTTATAAATATCTTCACGTTTTTAGTCTTTCATGTTAGTCATTGTCTAAGTCAAATTGTCACCATCAACAGTGCAATGGCCACACTGTTAATGGTATCTTGTGGGAATTTTGATGAAAAACGAAAACGTTGTAAAGCACTTTTATATGATATTCACTACATCCCAGCAGTTCCGTCACCTTACATTACATAAAACGCCATCAAAATTATCTAATATAACACGTTAAAACACTAAAATATCGAATATAATACAAGAGCACCACATGACGTTTTCAAATTCCCGTCAAAAGTCTATATCATAGAATATACTATAAATTAGAGAGTCTATATATATCATGGAAGTAATAAGTACTCTGTACAACAGTATTATACTTATTACTTCCATGATATATATATAAAAGAGCTTGTCATATATAATACAAGAACACCACATGACGTTTTCAAATTCCCGTCAAAAGTCTATATCATAGAATATACTATAAATTAGAGAGTCTATATATATCATGGAAGTAATAAGTACTCTGTACAACAGTATTATACTTATTACTTCCATGATATATATATAAAAGAGCTTGTCATATATAATACAAGAACACCACATGACGTTTTCAAATTCCCGTCAAAAGTCTATATCATAGAATATACTATAAATTAGAGAGTCTATATATATCATGGAAGTAATAAGTACTCTGTACAACAGTATTATACTTATTACTTCCATGATATATATATAAAAGAGCTTGTCATATATAATACAAGAACACCACATGACGTTTTCAAATTCCCGTCAAAAGTCTATATCATAGAATATACTATAAATTAGAGAGTCTATATATATCATGGAAGTAATAAGTACTCTGTACAACAGTATTATACTTATTACTTCCATGATATATATATAAAAGAGCTTGTCATATATAATACAAGAACACCACATGACGTTTTCAAATTCCCGTCAAAAGTCTATATCATAGAATATACTATAAATTAGAGAGTCTATATATATCATGGAAGTAATAAGTACTCTGTACAACAGTATTATACTTATTACTTCCATGATATATATATAAAAGAGCTTGTCATATATAATACAAGAACACCACATGACGTTTTCAAATTCCCGTCAAAAGTCTATATCATAGAATATACTATAAATTAGAGAGTCTATATATATCATGGAAGTAATAAGTACTCTGTACAACAGTATTATACTTATTACTTCCATGATATATATATAAAAGAGCTTGTCATATATAATACAAGAACACCACATGACGTTTTCAAATTCCCGTCAAAAGTCTATATCATAGAATATACTATAAATTAGAGAGTCTATATATATCATGGAAGTAATAAGTACTCTGTACAACAGTATTATACTTATTACTTCCATGATATATATATAAAAGAGCTTGTCATATATAATACAAGAACACCACATGACGTTTTCAAATTCCCGTCAAAAGTCTATATCATAGAATATACTATAAATTAGAGAGTCTATATATATCATGGAAGTAATAAGTACTCTGTACAACAGTATTATACTTATTACTTCCATGATATATATATAAAAGAGCTTGTCATATATAATACAAGAACACCACATGACGTTTTCAAATTCCCGTCAAAAGTCTATATCATAGAATATACTATAAATTAGAGAGTCTATATATATATCATGGAAGTAATAAGTACTCTGTACAACAGTATTATACTTATTACTTCCATGATATATATATATAAAAGAGCTTGTCATATATAATACAAGAACACCACATGACGTTTTCAAATTCCCGTCAAAAGTTTATATCATAGAATATACTATAAATTAGAGAGTCTATATATATCATGGAAGTAATAAGTACTCTGTACAACAGTATTATACTTATTACTTCCATGATATATATATAAAAGAGCTTGTCATATATAATACAAGAACACCACATGACGTTTTCAAATTCCCGTCAAAAGTCTATATCATAGAATATACTATAAATTAGAGAGTCTATATATATCATGGAAGTAATAAGTACTCTGTACAACAGTATTATACTTATTACTTCCATGATATATATATATAAAAGAGCTTGTCATATATAATACAAGAACACCACATGACGTTTTCAAATTCCCGTCAAAAGTCTATATCATAGAATATACTATAAATTAGAGAGTCTATATATATCATGGAAGTAATAAGTACTCTGTACAACAGTATTATACTTATTACTTCCATGATATATATATAAAAGAGCTTGTCATATATAATACAAGAACACCACATGACGTTTTCAAATTCCCGTCAAAAGTCTATATCATAGAATATACTATAAATTAGAGAGTCTATATATATCATGGAAGTAATAAGTACTCTGTACAACAGTATTATACTTATTACTTCCATGATATATATATAAAAGAGCTTGTCATATATAATACAAGAACACCACATGACGTTTTCAAATTCCCGTCAAAAGTCTATATCATAGAATATACTATAAATTAGAGAGTCTATATATATCATGGAAGTAATAAGTACTCTGTACAACAGTATTATACTTATTACTTCCATGATATATATATAAAAGAGCTTGTCATATATAATACAAGAACACCACATCACGTTTTCAAATTCCCGTCAAAAGTCCGTGGTTGTTTGTGTTGCACTCGTTAGATTCACGATGTACCTACCTATTATCGAAATGTAACCTAGCAACGGTTGTCGTGATAATGTTAGTGTGTTATCATTGTAATATACTTTAACTTATAGCTGAATAATAAGAATTAGTTAGTTGAGTGAATAACATAGTAAACTGAGATTAATAAACTAATAGAATGGTTTTTATAACTGTGGAATTAGTACGTAAGAAAGCCGAGCATCATGATCGCTTGTTAGCACCGTTAGAAGAAATAGCATTGCATCAAGAGAACATAGAAAAAATAGAATACATTCAAGACTGGTGTCCAAAACTCAAAATATTACTTATGCAAAGTAATCTCATAGCCAAAATAGAAAATTTACACAAACTAAAGCATCTTGTTTATCTTAACTTGGCATTGAACAACATTGAAGTTATTGAAAATTTAGAAAGATGCGAGTCGTTGCAGAAATTAGATCTTACGCTTAATTTCATTGGTGAGATAGTAAGTTTAGAAAATCTTGTGAACAATTACAATTTAGAAAACCTATATTTAACTGGCAATCCTTGTACAGACTATGAAAATTATCGAGATTTTGTAATAGGAACTTTACCACAACTAAATTACATTGACGGTCATGATATTGAAAGATCTGATCGAATTAAAGCACTTCAAAACCTACCGATCATCAGGTCTGATATATTATTTGAACAAGAAATATATAAGGGTCAGAGAAAAAAGCAAAAGATACGTCTAGAAAGAAATATACAAGATAAGTGGGTAAATGAGTACAAAGATATGGATCCTGAGGAACGGAATAAGAAATTTTGGAAAGAAAAAAGCGAACACTCACCTGAAGTGCGGTATGAAATGGAAAAAATGCGACAGCTAAAAGTGAAAAGTTATGAAACTGAAGAAAAGAAAGAAGAAAAACGCATTTACAATTTTTTCGCGCCCGATGGAAGACCTTATAACATTAATCAAGCTAAAATCACTTTTAATTTTTCTGATGATATACCTGGAATATATGTTCTAGACTTATCAGTTTATAAGTATCTAGACACTAGTCTAGTTAATGTAGATGTACAACCTAACTACGTGAGGGTTACAATAAGAGATAAATTATTTCAGCTCCATCTACTGGAAGATGTTGATACTACGCGTTCTACAGCTCAGCGATCGCTAATAACAGGTCACTTAGTAATAACTATGCCAAAAGCAAACGCAGAAATTAAAATGGCTGCAAGTCCCTCTAGGAAAACATACAATAAATCTCAATTATACACAGAGCACACAGCAGAAGACTGCCATTCCCGAACAGGACAGACTAAAAGGGAATATCTTGAAATCGGATCCTCAGATAATGTTTTAGATTTTACAAAACTGACTCAAGCCTGTTCAAAACCTAATTATATTGAGCCAAGAATAAAATTAGGTGAAAAAATTCCTTCACCAGAATTTGTAGACAACCCTGAAGTGCCTGATCTTATATAGATTTAACCATCCATATATCTATTCATCCTTTATCGTTCGCTTCTAGACGTAAGGAATACCAAGAAAACACACTTCGCACGAATAGGACTATAGCAAACATTTAAGTATCTTATCTATTCCGCCTGATGGAAGGCGTGCTTTCGCGGCATTCGTTCCGTAGATGATCCTTTGTGGTGAGTATATCTTTATGACACATTTTTATTTTTATGGCCTAATCGGGCGATACAGAATACCTACCAAGTTTTCTGTCTGTTACTACTGGTACAGGTAAGTAACTACTTACCTAACCTAAACCCAGCTGACCCACCAAGTGCCTGCTTCTATGTCATAAAGCAATCCTAAATTAGCTCATATAACGTCTAGTGCACTATGCAACTTTCAGGTTTCCAGTTGAAGCCCTTTTAATTATTTCTATTATTACCTATTTCTTTAATTATTTCTATTATTATTTCTTTAATTATTTCTATTCAGATACCACATTATTATGTGATAAGTTATAACTAATAATATACCTATTATACTTAGGTAGGCAATTAGGTAATTTTGTTGTAAACAAATAAAACACAAAGATCGCTAGGGACTGTTTTTTTATAGAACATTTATCTCATTGAATTATATTGAAATATACTTAAATAACTAAATTAGTGATCCTATTCTTTGATTTTCTTAATATATAAAATAATAGATTATCTTTAAACTAAATTAAAATAAATAACTTAATTAGCACAAATTGCGACACACTTTTTTTGTGAACAACAACTATAGCAATGATATTTATAGAATGTTACGAATAATACCATGAAAAACTTGAGAGTACAGTATTTTACCTACAGATATAGTTTAATTACAATAAATTTACAGGACAGTTAACCGAATCAACGTTATACTTAGTTAGTGTCAAAATTTACAGTAGATACCGTACATAATAGCTACAAAATGACTCCTCAAAGCTACATTAAATTTGATGACGTTCAACGGCATCCGACGATATACCATTGGTTGCATAAGGCATGGCAACTATGAATGACAGGAAACCATCAACGTCATGCATCTCCTTCGAAGTGAACTTTGCTGAAATTTGGTGTTTGCCTGCCCACGGTGGTGTTAATTTAAATTGTGCACTCGCGAAGTCCCCAGGTGCAACGTTCTGAAAGTATAACAGTGCCATCTACATTAATTTCGAACAATGCGTAACGAGACATTACTCGATCTTAATTAGTAGTTCTATAGTTACGTAACAGATGGCGCTAGTAATCTAGCGCCATCTGTGACGTTGCTGTGTTACTACATTATTAAATAAAAGTACATATTTTATTTCTAGTAAGAATTATACTCTGAACAATATACCCATGAATCTACAAGATATTAATACAAAATAATAATTACATACATAGATATGAAATAACAAATATGTCAGCAGTAGGCATATAACTTCCAAACCAACTATTGAATATTGAAATATAGAGTTATTCATTATCATAGACATATGGTGATGATCAATGAATACACTGTGTCATTCACTCGCTGGGGCGTAAGGGGCCACCCCTTACGTCCCAACGAGCGAATGACACAGACGAATGAACGTAAAAGACAAATAGGGACGCAAGCAGATAACATTGCCAGAGTTGGCAAACTCGTAATAAAATCCTATACCAAAACATATGACCAGTGTTTATAGTAGATAGGTAAATTTTCCTCTCATTGTGGAAGAAGATTGAACTCTGTGTGGGATATTGACTTGAAATGTTGATGAGGATTTATTGTAGGTACTGAAAGCAGATCAGATGTTCAGAACGCCGGTAGCCGAATCAAAAAGTATTTTATTTTAATTAATTACTGGCAAGTGTGATCTTTAATTTTAGAATTTAAATAAGTCATCATTATGAAGTGATGCTTGGCTATTCCAAAATGCATAAATCTTTGTTATAAAGAAAACTACGATAACAGGCACAATTATCGCAGTTTAACGTCATTTGACACTGTATAATGTAGATTGTAGTTCCAATTTATTTTATAGATAAATGTTATAATTTTATCATAATAAACTTTGTCAATTACAAACCTCGTTTAATTGAATTTTAAGCTGTTTATCTAGCCCAGGTCCTTGAATATAGAATTTTCCCTTTGTCAGTGGGATCGGCAATGGATTCTCGACCTTAACGTTGACTGTGAATTCTTGTCGAGAGACAGGTTTTCCGTCAATACTGATCTTGATGTCAGGGTTTCTTACTCTAAAGTCATCTTGTGCGAAGAAATCGAACTCCTTGTCGACTATTGTAGCTAGACAAGCAATATTGAAAGAAGCCTGAAAGAGTAAAATAATTATAAATGTATTTTTTTTACTTCTAGCCCGGCAAGGTAATCATAAATACTTAAGGTAAGACTTACTTAAGGTAATGTCATAATCATAAGATTACTTAAGGTAATCATAGTTATAAAGATCCACGTTTCGTCGCGAAATTCTTAGGTATTAATGATTGTTTGACCTTATAGGTGTCAAACCTTTTACCCTTTTTTTTTGGGTAGCCTATGGTCCGGACACACGCCGCCCGGTCCGTCCGGGGCGACGGGAGGGCAGCGGGTGGCCCCATAACCCACCGTATTCCCTCCATCCGTAGCCAGCCCGGCGGGTTACCCTTTCGGGTATAACCCCCGTCGACGCCCCAGCTAATTGCCGGGTCGTCGCCGTCACGCGGTCAGGCTCTCTGTGGGTGACGGACTATTCCCCGGACCAGTCACCCGCGGCCTCGACTAGGGAAACCCTTTACCCTAATTATTTCCAAATTTCGAGCTTGCTACTAAAAATGCACGCTCTGGAATTCGAAGCCAGATTTTCGCAATCGCAATAACATATGTCTTATCAACGCTTAAATTTGAAGTCAAAAAAACAACGCTCTAATGATTAACAGTCTCCTATAACTATAACGAACAAGAATATAACATACCTGATCAACCAACTTCTTATAATACTCTTCAAACGTAACCATCATTTTAACGTCTTCTTTCGCTTCAGGAGCAAGGTTTAAATTAAACTCGTATCTCTTCACTCCATCTCCAGTAACACCCGTGTACGTTACTGTGTCTACACGTAATACACCCTTCACTTGGTGCGAATCGGATAAAGAACGATTCCTAATATGTAGAATCTAAAACAAAAAAAAATATTACGTTTTTGAACATGTATTCTGCTAAATGCAACATGTATGCTGCTTATCCGTGTGGTGACATTCCCGTGGGTGATTGTAGGATATAAAACGCATATAATATCTATACAAGAAAAGAAAAAACTCGAATCAAAACCCTATACCAGGGGTCGGCAACCTGCGGCTCGCGAACTACATGCGGCTCTTTGGATGTGAAGTTGCGGCTCTTTAATCCTATACGCATAAAAAAATTTCATTAAAAAAAAATGGTTCTGAATTGATTAATGAGGATTAGGCTTAATGCCTATCATGGTTGGCAAAAAAAAAAATTGTGGCTATTTAAAAACTTTAAATCTTTATAAATTCTAATATTTGACTCTTCCGACTCAAAAGGTTGCCGACCCCTGCCATATACCAACACGCCTGACCAGTGTGGTATAATAGGTCAGTTTCCCTCCCATTATGGAGGAGGCTCGAGCCCAACAGTAGGACATATATGAGCTGAGATCATGATGATGATGATTCTGCTAAAAAAACTATAATCTGGGATTAGCATTACTAAGCTTATATAGACCCCAAAAGATATTAAGATAATTTCTAATGTCTAATTGACTGCAAAAAGGATAACCAATTTGCAGGATTATTTTTATAAATAGTCAGTGACATTACCACTAATATATTTTGAAATAATAATACTATATGATGCTTCTATTCAAAGAAAAACATAAAACTCTTTCTTCTTCTTATGTATTGGCAATCAGCTAATTATACGAGCTATTGGTGTCAGTGTCGAGTTATAAATATTTTTATTTCACGTTTTTAGTCTTTCAAGTCAGTCATTGTCTAAGTCAAATTGTCGCCATAAACAGTGCAATAGCCACACTGTTAATGGTATCTTGTAGGCATTTTGATGGAAAACGAAAACGTATAGCACTTTTATATGATATTCACTACATCCCAGAAGTTCCGTTGCATCACATTACATAAAATGCCATAAAAAATATCTAATATAACACGTTAAAATACTAAGATATCGAATATAATACAAAAGCACCACATGACGTTTTCGGATTCCCGTCAAAAGTCCAACATAAAACTCATCAATAAATGAACAGTATAATGTACTGCTCATTTATTGATGAGTTCCATTTTTTTTGTTCTATTTTTGACTCTATGCTCTAACATTGTTATAAAAGTTCAAATTAGTATTAATTACACGCTTCATGTCTCCTTATTTAGTTGGAAAAACGCTGACAGACAGTATGAGACAGATGCGTAGTACAAATCGTTCGTTGAAGCTTGCATCACCTACTGCATGCCTAGACTAGCTATAGAATGAGCCTTGATGATTGAAAAGAAATTACATACCACACTAAAGTCCTGTCCAATTTTAATATTATCTCGAAGTTCAAAGTCAAACGTGACGTCATTAAAGGCATCATTCAAATAGTAGCGCGCGAAAATGCTTTCTGATTTGCGCAACGCTTTTTCCATCGTCATACGCTCCTCTCGAGATCGTTCCGGATACTTGTATGTATTCGTTATGTCCTGCAATTATATATTATTACTTAACATCTAGATATTTAAGAATATTGAATAATTTTAGATATAATTCATTCGAATTCGTTGTTTGAATCAGTCAATGTATTCTTAATTTATTTTAAGAAGTTCTTAGTAACAATTAGAGGCTAAACCACCATTTATAATCTGGAAATATGTTGACTCTAATTGCATAAATTCAAATACTTAATTTATACCTGTCTTTTGGAGTATTAGATATAGGTAGAAGTCATAAATGCAATGGCGCCTACTTCTGATATGTGTACAACGGTGTTAATACACAAATGGAAAATATAACATAAATATTTCTAATTAAACTATAAGTCCGGATGCAATACAAGATTTCTGCTGTCTCATAATATCTCAGAATTTTATTAATAATCTAATGTATTTCATTCAAACATTAGATTATCGATAACCAGTGTTAGATATAGATCTCCCAAAGGGGTATAATGTTAGATTGGCCATCGCAGTTGGTGTTATCATTTTCCAGAAGAGTGTTCCTACACATTCTTCTGATGTTTCCTCAATTAGTTTTTTTACGACTCCGACTGGAAAATAAAGAATGGTGACAGATCGTATTCTTAATTTCTGACTATACGGGTGCATGGTTATATGTTTATAATTAATATTTTATCATTGACATTAAAAAAAACTCTATATTCGTGGACAAACTAAACTATAAGCTTATAAATAGTATTCCAATAGAAAAGCTTGAGTTTTATAATTTAATAAGAAATTTATAAATATAAATCATGAATTTGTATATCTTGGATGTGGCTTTAGCCGAGTTGGAAGGTACACCACTGATATAGCGAAGAATGAGCAAAGAGTAAATGCGGGAAATAGAGTGAACGGAGCATTGGGGCAACTTCTCGGTAGCCACCACCTCAGCCAGAAGGCACGTGTAGCGATAGATAACGCAGTGCATGTCCCAACATTACTATATGGAAGAAAAGAGTTGGGTATGCAGAAAAGAGTATGAAAGCAAAATTAATGCGGTCGAAATGCGATCACTACAGAAAATCTGTGGAGTTAGGCTGACCGACCGCATTCGCAACGACGACATAAGAGAGCGAGTAGGTATGAAAGAGAGTATTGGTGTAAAGATGCGAAAGGGAATGCTCCGATGGTTCGGACATGTGGAAAGAATGCCGAACGAACGTCTGGTTAAAAATATATACAATGCGAAAGTGGAATCTGCAAATGTAAAACACCTGCCTATTATTTAATAACATAACCCAGTTACGAGATTATTTCTTACCTCACGTTCCATTTTACCAACGGCTTTCGTTGAAATATTTTGTCCGATCGAAACCGAGTCGCGGGCAATAAGTTTAAGAGGTTGAATTTCACCAGAATATTTCCATAGTACCTAAAATAAATTCATATATGGTCAGTATAGTCATGATCATTCCTTTTTGATAATTGCTGTAAATATAATTAAATAATTGTAATAAAACTATTTTTACGGATTCTATCGCGTTTGTATTTGATTAATAATTTCCCAACGTTTTGAACACTTTGCAGGGTTAATGGTCATGGGAGAACTAATATGTCTTACGTTTTTAACAAGTCATCGTTATTACTGATTCGGGTAGATATAAATCTCTGTAATAACAATGACTTGTTGGACGTGAGACACTTGGTCCTACCGCGACCATAAACGCTGTAAAGTGTTCGAAACCTCGAGCAATTAAAAATCAAATACAAACGCGATAGAATCCTTAAAAATAATTTTATTTCAAATGTGATGCCCGCGTAAACATCAAAAATTATTATATAATTAAATAATATATTTTGAAAGAAAATTTAATCGTATATATATAATTAATAAAATAATTAAACTTGAATAAAATGGATTATAAAGAAATCCATGAGTAAATTAATTTAAACAGCGAATATAAAATTCGTAATTTGATAAAACATGTATCAATAAGCACTGATCAAACCTAGGTAGTCGAATTAAACAATTAAGTTAGCAAATAGCAACAAAATCTACTAAAGGTTTTATGAAAACAATACATAGAAATATCTATATTTTAAGAATTCACCTTATCTGCATTAACTTGTGCAAATACGTATGTAGAATCATATGGTCGTTGCAATTCACCATCTCTGACAGCTCTCAATGAAGCAGGTCCACATCTGTACATATCTTCTGAGGTTTCCTGTGGTGTCGAATCTAATGCTTGCCAACCTCCGTAATCTGGACCCAAATCAGGACGTTCCATCCATACCTGTAAATGATTGAATTTAAAATGTTAATATTTATTATACAGTAGTTATATTTCTCCTTTTGTTAGCAATTTATCTGTCTAGCCGATTAAAATCTCACTACTATCCTTGAACGTAATTTTATAATAAGATTAGCTGTAAGCAAGTTTATAAACGATATTTAAGATTTACAAATTTAAAATCAGGTCATTCGGTCACTTGTTTATGCTCACATCAAAAAATCTTTGTTTGGTAAGTATAGTATCGTAGAAGGCACGATATCTTCTACCATACATGGTTTTATATTGTCTTAGACATAAACAAACTCCCAATAATTCTGCTTAAAGAACTATCAATAATGCCAATCTGTGTCGAATTCTCCAAAAATGTAAGTATAGATGTAACACACCTATAGTATTTTCTCTATCATTATTCTAAGTAGTGGTGAGAGAACCCATCTGGCCAACTGTCGGTTGCATTTCCATACATACAAACTCTACGTAAGTATACTGAGAATTTGATGATAAAAATAATACACAAACTTAGGCCTTACAATTAGCATTTGTTTTACTATATATTAGACTAGATCAAACAGTTGTTATATATTTGAGTTGTTCTGCATATTTATGGCCATATACCTACCCAGTATTCTTCTTCTTCTTATGTATTAGCAATCAGCTACTTTTACGAGCTATTGGTGCCAGTGTCAAGTTATAAATATTTTCACGTTTATTAGTCTTTCAAGTTAGTCATTGTCTAAGTCAACTTGTCGCCATTAACAGTACAATGGCCACACTGTTAATGGTATCTTGTGGGAATTTTGATGGAAAACTAAAACGTTGTAAAGCACTTTTATATATTCACTACATCCATAAAATATTACATAAAGCTTCATATTACATAAAATGCCATCAAAATTATCTAATATAACACGTTAAAACACTAAGATGTCGAATATAATACAAGAGCACCACATGACGTTTTCAAATTCCCGTCAAAAGTCCATACCCAGTATTGATAATAGGCTAAAAATTTTGACGGTGACTGATCACCGTCAAAATTGTCAAAGAATCTATCGCACTATTTATACTAAGTCAGGCACCGTGGTTAACCCCATCTTAATATGTAGGTAATCAAATTATTATTTTGTATTATAAAACTAATTATATGAATCATTGTGTATTGTATGTATGTATTTTGGCACTAAATTAATTATTATTATTATTGTTTTTTTTTATATTTCTCGTGTTATTTGCTTACGTCTTACAATCGTGTCGTCTTATGAAATCCTACGGCACCATGTATTGTATTGTCAATTCATCGCCATGCTGATTTTATATTTTAATTGCTATAGACCATTCTAAAGCTTTAGATTAGGTAATCTAGGTTAAATTATTAATACCTAATTCGATGTGAATCAGCGATCGATCTGGTAATGCGTAGGTAGCAGCTACATAGTAGTATTGCTGCCTATATTTAGAACTTACTAGACGAATGCAATACTTCTGTTTGTACCACTCTAAAAGAGCTAATGCTCTCGCCAAGTTTAATGACATCTTATGAAATATAAGACATATCAGTTAGTTTACTCATATGTAGTACGTAAATAATTAATGTCGTCTATTAACATATAGTAAATGTGGTAATAAATAGGGAATAATGCTCTTTTTTCTGTCAATCTTTGGAAGAGATAACTCGGGCAAATATAACATCGCTATAAAAGAAGGAAAATTGAAATAAAAACTACATCTGCAACTTGTTCGATTATCATAGACTTATATAGAAGACGGATTTCTAACTTATTTTGCTAAAAGATACATACTCAACAGTGGCATATGCATGAGCTGTGAATTTGAACAAAGAAAAAAGCTCTTTAAATTATTTTATTTATAAATGAGACTACTGGTATTACCTATACAAATTCCCTACTACTGCAATTCTTGAAAGCTAGAATGCACAATATTGGCCATATATATCACCGAGCTTTGACCCTCGAGAGAGAAATGCTTTAATCTTAGGACCCGCAACGAACTTAATTAAATAAGCAATATAGCATCACGGATGTGAGAGACATTAAAGGACTCTATATCTGATCTTTAAAATTAATTGCTATATTACCTATGTATATATAAGAAACTCCGTGGAAACACGGTCAATTTCTGAAGAATCTTTACAAGTCTGTGTAGTGTACCAACTACAGAGGTGACTTGAAAACCATATAACTTAAGGTTACGTCCGTTACGACAGAGACTACATTCTCAGAGGATATGACGTATAATTGTTCATTATCGTAGTGAGACGTGAAACATTGACATAAAAGACAAGATACTAGTATGAAATAAAATAATTTATTTTAAACTGCTCATGACTAGTGAGGAATTTGGCTACATACTAAACAATTGTCAGCCATATTGAAAGTTGAAATTATTATTAGCGTATTACAAGCGACATTTATTGTATTTTGGAATACTCTGTCTATCATAAAACCCATGGCCTCCTTGCTATTACCACATCTGATCTACTGTACCGATATATTTTTAGCAAAGCCACAAAACTATTAAGATTGTTTAGTAACGATATAATGGAATTAAGTGTGTCATAAAACTGAAAATACCTCGTTCCAAACATGATAGTTCCACACAGAGTCCCTTGTGTACTCTTCGAGTGTGTTGCCTTCGTCATCCTTGATAATATCAATAGTTAAACTTCCTTGACTGTCGTGAGCAGCGTCGTATCCGGTCACCGGTCGGCAAGGGATGCCGAGAGCTCGACAAACTGTGTAATAAAACCAATTTTACCAATATACGACGCTAATCGCATTAATAAAGTGACTATTTTAAAATAATTTATTTACAGGTAACAAAAAATAGTTAAATTAAAAATAGGCGAATGATTGCATTCTAAGTTTTTCATAAATTCTAGAAAAAATCATCAATCTTACTAGTACTTGATAGGTACGTATAATCTAAATACTTATAATTAATATAGTATAGGTACTAAAAAGTCCTAAAAGTCCTACAAAAATCTTAAAGAGCTAGATCTAAGTTAATACTTACTAGTTGTTAAAACCCCAGCATAGACCCAACATTGTCCATACTTCACAGGTTTCTTCTTTTCGTAATATTTCTGAACGATTTCCAGCGATCCGACCCACTTCAACGGATGTGTGCCACCACCATAGTCAGCAGGATCTGATGCCCAGTTACCGAATACTACTCCATTGTCGTCTTGTACGTTTACAGCTGCAGACAGGGCTCGCGCTGTTCGAATTGGGTCACTTCTAGCACGACCTTTAACCTAAAAAAAAATCAATAAACTAATCCAATTTCTCTAGGAGTCGTTCCAATTTAAACTTGAAATAAAAAATATTGAGAAATTCGGTACCAGGCGTTATAAAAATTATCCGAGTAAATAAACAAATCATTTATATAGTGATTTCAGATTTGCTTTATAGAATCCCACTGTCTCCTAGGCGAAAAAACTTCACTTTTTTTATAATGTTGAAAAAAATTTAGACAAGTACGACAGCAAATATATTTTGTAAATATATCTTTGAATACAGAATAATATTTTCATTGATTTTACGGCCCAGCAGTATTAAATAAATAAAAGTTGTAATATATAAAGATATAAATACAGGTATGAATATATTTTTTTTTTTTGGGCTTGATGCCGCCCTAGCCGAGGCCGCAGGTGACTGGACCGGGGAATTAGTCCGTTACCCGCCGAGAGGCTGACCGCGCGAGGAGAGACTGACGTCCGGGTGGACGTCGTTCAAGGAGAGGGTAACCCTCAGGGGGTATTCCGTTGGGCCGGCCCACTGACGACAAGTTCACGCTGCTCCGGTGGCCGGTCCAACGACGAAGGCGAGGTTTACGGGTGGGTTACGGGTATGCGTGCGTACGCCCCTCTGTCGCCCCGGACAGAGTGGTGTGAGGAGTACACCGACCATGACCCACACCAAAAAAAAAAAATACATACCTTGCCAATTTCTCTAACCAAATACAGTGCACAATCTAGAACATCCCTCTCATACTGCGCATAATTCCACGGTGATGGTTTAATACGATTATATACTCCTCTAAACATAAGACCACCATCTTGCAGCACGTACTCATCTCGATGAGTTTCACCTGTATAAAGGAAGCATGACTAATGTACTTATAACAATACATATACACTCATTTGCAAAAAAAACGGGCACCTAAGCAATGAACCATTTCAAATGTTAATATTTCTTTGTTTGATAATTATAGGTAGTTTTATCCACACAATTTGGTAAATTAATAAGAAAATAATCGTTTTCATCAGTATTTCATAAAATTTAGATACAATTTATGGGAAATAATGCTAAACCTCGCTAGTAGTGTATATTCGCTAGTAGTGCATATGCTCATGAAGTAAAAATAAAAAAGATTTTTTGTTTGTTTTTCTTTAATAAAGTAAAAGCAGATAAATGTTTAGTATCGAGTGTGACCCCCTCTAGCTAAAATCACAGCTTGAATTCGTCTGGGCATGCTAGCGAGTATATCCCGGATACTTGCTTGCGGAATACGTTCCCACTCCGCAGTAATCACATTCTTCAGCTCTCTGATGGTCTGCGGAGCCGGGTGTACTGATCTCACACGCCGTTTCAGAACGTCCCAGACATGCTCTATGGGATTGAGGTCGGGACTTCGAGCTGGCCAATCCAAACGACGAATGCCGACCTCTTGCACATACGCATTAACATCGCGGGATCGGTGGGCGCGAGCATTGTCGTTCATAAAAATCGAGTCTTCACCTAGAGCGGCCAATGCGGGTTGTGCATGAGAAATTAGAACTTCCGTTATGTATCGATGCCCAGTCAGTGAGCCGTTTTCAATGAAGACTAACTCTGTACGATCCATTGAATTTATTCCTGCCCAAAACATAACAGAGCCCCCACCATAAGGTGTGATTTCTTCGAAACATGCCTCTGCAAAGCGTTCTCCTTGTCTTCTTAGCACTCGCCGACGTCGATCTTCACCGAACAGAGATATCCTGGCTTCATCAGAGAACAAAACCCTATTCCAATCGTCTTGAGTCCATGATTCACAATTTCTAGCGAACCTAAGCCTGTGAACTCTGTGCTCACGGAGTAATTTGGGGCCGCGGGCCGGGCGGTGACTGCGTATATTGGCAGCGAGAAGCCTCCTCCTGACCGTCCATAGACTAATATGCACATTTCTTACTTCTTGGAGGTTGTTCTTAAGATCCACATACGAAGATTTGCGATTTCTCAATGCGCGCCTCACAAGAAAACGATCATCCCGTGGTTGGGTACATGGTTTTCTTCCAGAACCAGGCCTTCTCTCGACGGAACCAGTCTCCTGATATCGCTGCCAGGTCCTTTGGACTGTCGAGCGACTAACATTTAGCCTCCTAGCCACGAAACATTGGCTGCAACCCTCTTCAAGCAGCGCGATAATTTTGGTAGCTTTTACCACTTTATCTACCATTTTTGATACAGCCAAACAGCATTAAATAAAGCTTTGACAGTCAAGGATATGAAATTAATCGATAAAAATTGAATAAAAGTTATGAAAGTCGATGTTAACTTCTGGAACTTCGCGCCAAAAATGTAGGATAAAAAGGGGTTTTCTGTAAAAATGAACATCAAATGAAAAATTGAATTTAGAACGTACTTTTTTAAATACCACAGCATTTTTAAAACCGGCCAGTAACGTGTACAAACGATTGAAACCTTTTTGGTATTGTATCTTTTTAAATATGAATGAAAATCAAAACCGCCCGTTTTTTTTGCAAATGAGTGTATAACAATGAAATACTAAGTGCTTCAAGGTTTCACTGCAACCTATCGCGTGGGTGGTATTACTATTAGCTATTAAGACAGGTACAATACTTGCATAACTTTATGCAATTTTGTACTTCTCTATTTTGTCTAAATAACTCATAATTTGCTCTGCTCTTACATCTTACTTCGTGTGGACGCTATTGCGTAACTCTTCTTCCACACTTATCAGATATTATCTCTGACTTCACTTACACGTAAAACCTTTTAAAACTTTTCATCAACACTACTTTCATCCCGACATTATATATCTATCAGTGAGGTAGTCACTCTCAATTATTCGTCGCAGGCGCACTTTTCAGTTTGAAAGATTATTTTCTTTTTCTTCATTATAGCCTATTTAATTCCTTTGTTTTCTTTTTCTTCTTTATAGCTTATATAATTACCCTGAGCCTACTTCATACTGATAGGGAAATGAGACACTGCCAAGAGGGATTGTGCTATTTATCATATTAAATTAACATTGTTTCGACTACTAGTTCTAGTAATAATTGCAGTGACGTCATCTGCTTGTAAATCTTAGTTGTCTTATACGATATCCGCGTGGAGCTAAAGATGGATACATTGTATTCTTAGTCCATCATAATACAGAGAGAAATAAATTTATGCTTTATAATTTACCTGGCATATACACGCTGTCATTCAGACACCAAGGATTGAAGAGTACGTATATTGGCAAAGGATGTTTGTAACTAAGTGAGCTGCCTCCGCTGAGTCTGGTGTCTACTTCAAGCCTCCACGACGCCACGATACAATCCGCTGCGGGAGTCACGGCTACCATCAGATGATTATCCATCTGACCCTCATATGTGGCATTCCATGAACCGAACGTCTCAGATCCTTTCTCCAATAAAGGCACAGCTGCTGATGTGTCATCAGAGGGTCCTCGGCTTTCAACATCTAAAAGAAAAATCAGTGATTTATTTATAAAAATCAGTGGCTTGGATCTCTATAAAAAATAGATAGCAGTGTATCTGTTAACTAATATTTTTTAGAACGCAACATCTATCTATTTTTAATTATGATCGATTTAGTAGTGCATTCGTCACAAAATCACATTATGTTTTTCTAATATTTATTATTACACAAATAAAAAAGTAAATACAGATAAAGGAATCGTCAAACAACTAAAATTGCGGACCCTGAAGACTTAAAAACCGTAGTTATATTATACCTTTAATATAACTGAGCCATAATAAGGATTTTTTTAGAAATTTAGCATTATTGGGAACTTAGCCAAGTTTGTAGATGATAAGTTGCTCAAAACAAAGAAAATAAAAAAATGAAATTTAAACAATAGCTTTTAACCTGTGCATGAATGTTTTTTTAAAGTCTATATAACAAATAATAAACCTACTAACATTATAAATGTGAAAGTTTGTGAAAATGTTTGAATATTTGATGCTCAATCACGAGTAAGCCTTTCAACAGATTTGTATGAAAATTGGCACAAAGAGAGGCCATTTCCTGGATTAACACACAAGATTTTATCTCGGTAATGGGTTCGCTTGATAAAATAGTTCAACTTTGGGCAAATTACTTTTTACGCGAGTGAAGCTACTGGTAGAAGCTATTTTTTTGACTCCTAGATTACCGAAAATATAAATAAAAGTTGTGAAAGTGTAATTTTTGCATCAATTTTGTTTCAGATTAATACTGCAGGTTTAAATTTTTATTGCTAAAGAAGGCTAATTAATTATGACCAAACAAAGCTAAATAAAAGGCATGGTTAATTCTTACATAAAATATACTATCGAATTAATATTACTTGTTCATATTATAAAAATCTCCGTGTGACTACATTGGCTATAATATTTATTTCATGGCTTATTTGTGGCATGTAAAAGCCATGAAGGCTTATTTGTGAGGTCCCATTTGCCTTTGATGTATTTTTTTGTAATTTTATAACATATCATCATCATTCTCCTACTCTTATCCCAATTACTTGGGATCAATACAATATGTGTTCTTCTTTCATAGTACATATTGTAAAAGTTATTGGCAATAGTTGTATGACCAGCCGCCTGCCAGACGTCAACCCTCCTTGGGAATGTAATTGTTGACCAAACGGCATCACATGGAGTTGGCCCAGGTTGTTATAAGGCATACCGGAAGGAGAAGCTTCGGGAGCTATTCAATGAATGTCTGAGTTCCGGGCAGTTCCCGGAGGAATGGAAGAGTGGCAGACTCTGTTTGCTGCAGAAGGAGGGTCGCCCGGTCGACTTCCCCTCTGCGTACAGGCCCTGGTGCTGCTGGACGAGACGGCAAAATTGTTTGTGAAGGTGCTCGCGGATCGTCTCGTCCAGCATCTCGAGGTTGTTGGGTTGGGACTGTCGGATAAACAGTACAGATTCAGATGCGGCCGGTCAACAATTGGCGCACTGGCCGCCCTAAAGACCCTGGCTACTAAAGCGGTGGCCAGAAAAGGAGTGTTACTGGCAGTCTCGCTCGATATTAAGAATACCTTCAATAGTCTCCTACACGAGACATTGAAGGAGGCACTCCGATATCATGGAGTGCCTCTGTACCTCCGGAGGCTGTTGGCACGGCAACTGGTCCTTCAGGATGACGCAGGTAGTTACTGGATACGGGGTCTTCGGTAAGTACCTGCACAGGATCGGACGGGAAGAGGCCCCTGGATGCCATGAGTGTGGCGCGCTAACTGATAATGCGCGTCACACCATAGAGGTATGTCCCGCCTGGGGGCCTCAGCGCCACGACCCGTCGGCGGTGATAGGAATAGACCTGTCGTTGTTGACCATCATATCTAAGATGCTTGACAGCGACAGGTACTGGTCGTCGATGGCCTCCTTCTGTGAGGAGGTCATCTCTTCGAAGGAGGCCGCGGAGAGGATACGCGAGGCATTTGCTTCTACAGACTCACTCCGTAGGCGGCGGCCAGGAAGGGGGAGGCGCCGTTACGCGCATCTCCTCCCGCCGCCTTGACTGCCGACTGGACGTGGCCAGATGGCCTGGCGTTGGGGTGTCGGGGATAGAATGTCAATGGACGATCTCTCCGGCATCCCGTAAAAGCGCAGAAGGGACTGCTGTGGTTTTAGTGGGTATTTCGGTCGAACCAGCTGACCGGCGAGTCCCACACACCACCCTCTCGTCTGTCACCGGCGAGGGCTAGTGCGCATTTCCACAGCGTGAACAAAAAAAAAGGTTGTTATAAGGCTCTTAGTTGTCTTTTACGACATCCACGAGCAAAGTAAGGGTTGGTAGTATTCGTAGCCGGTACCACACAGGAATTTTTTTATAACATACACATAAAGTCAAGTATAAAATCCCTGAAGTTTTTTGTTGAATATTATATGAGCCTTGACTTCTAAATATGAGTACAATGAATATCTTAAATTAGCTTCCTATTTAAAATTATTTATTTAAATAACTACAACCAGAAATATCCTGGTTAAACTATTGTGTTAAATTCTGTATATAAATAGGTTAATTTTCTTTATAACAAGCGCTTTGTACATTATTTGCGGTTCCTTTATCGGTCTAGCTACGGATGTCAAGGAAACGGTATCAGTGGAAGGCCGAATGGCGATGGGGAGGGAATACGGTGGGTTATGGGGCAACGTACCGACCTTCCGTCGCCCTGGACGGAGCGGGCGGCGTGTGTCCAGGCCATAGCCTGCCAAAATAAGCGGTTCTTTTTTACACAATTTTCCTTTTTCTTTCTCGTACAAGAACACTAAATTCGAGCTAAAGTCATCTACAATGTTGTAATGTACGTGGATCCAAAACCCATTTCTTTAATTGATGTGTACGACACCAGTGTTAAATAGAAGGAATGGTTGCATATTACAAACATTAATGCATTTATATAAAAAGGTAGAATCACGAAAAGCAAAAAAAGACATTATTAAGCAAACATATTATGCTATAAATATTATTCATTCAGTTTTTAAATATTTTAATTATTTAATATGTTTACATGATTATAATATATATAATATTATGTAAAGGTTGGTAATAATGTGTGGTCAATCTTTCACCGTCAACTCTTTCAATCAAAAACTAATGATGAAAATACATCTTCATCATCATCATCATCACAGCCCATATATGTCCCACTGTTGGGCTCGGGCCTCCTCCGTAATGGGAGGGAAATTAACCTACTATACCGCGCTGGTCAGACGTGTTGGTATAGGGTTTTGTTTCGAGTATTCCTTCTGTCGCATAGATGTTATATGCGTTTTATATCCCTTAGTCGTTTCGTACGATCACCCACGGGTAAGATATGGGGTGGTGAATAGTATTCTTACTCCGTCACCACACGGAAAAAAAATAAATCTTATTACTAACTAATGTAAACCAAACTATGAATTAGATGTGTTCCAGATGCGGCCTTGAATTCACGTTTGAAATTAGTACTTAGACTGTCTAGGTTTATTGAGATTTATATCAATGATAATTAATACAATAAATAACAGTTTCTATTTATAAATAAGTTGCCGAATGTGTAAGAGAACGTACCCATACTACGTGACCAGTTTAGGAGGAGCAGAGGGTCTTCAAAAATATCACGCTGGAACAAAATGAAGTCTTGGCCACATCTATGGTTACTCGTACATTTATGGTTAGCCGCGGTTAGCGGTTAGTTATGGGAGAGGTTTAAAAGCTGAGATGTAAGACGCCCACGTTTTCCTACAAATCTTTGGTTCCACGTAATAGTGTGCGGGTTATTGTCATTCATAGGGCACAGTTCCAATCTTCGAATTAGTTAATAAGAATTTCCTAATCAGAGAAATTCTCCAAAAAATTGCAACAAAACTTATTTTACCTTAACTATTATTCAAGCCTGTAGTAGTATACACATATTATACAAACAAAGAAACAAGAAAATAAAATTACTTTATAACGTACCTGATACCAAAAATATGAAGGATATTGCATCTCTGGTAGCGTCGTAAGGCCTGTTCAGCAACAGATCTAGTTTGAAAGCTTGTCCTCTTCTCACTACTAAACACCTATCCACATTCCTTGTCATCAAGTGAAACTTGTTTGTGTGGTGACCTTCGCCATTTGTGTCGATGCAGAAATCAATTCCCTGGACGCCCAACACGCCTTGGCGAGTTGCATTCGAGACATCTGAACAAATGCATCATAATTAGATTACGTAAGATCAGATACAAATGTTCTGTTACCATTGAAACTGTGTCAACTTTTTATTTAATCTCATTTATTTTTATCCTAAATAAGTATTTGTTTAAACATAAATATAATATATAGTCATATTTTAAACATAATTGGTAAATGAAACTCACAAACGATTATAATTCCGTACCAAAATGAAACCGTTAATATTTTAAATATAACTGATTTAAGTACTTAACTTTCCTTGTGGTGACGGAATGAAAATACAATTCACCACCCCCTATCTTACCTATAGGCAACTGTTAGAGACGACTAAGGGATATAAAACGCATGCAAAAGAAGGAAAACTCGAAACAACCAGCGTGTGCGTGTGTGTGTGTAGCGTGTATAGTAAATCAATTTTCCTCCCATTATGGAGGAGGCTCGAGCCCAACAGTGGGATATATACGAACTGAGATGAGATACTTAACAATGAAAAATATGAGGAAGCATTTTTGTTACAGTAAAATGACTTGTCGTATCATTTTCCCTCTCTTCTGAGGCAGCAATAAAATATTATTATTATTGCTGCCTCAGAAGAGAGGACGGATTACCGTTATAATGTGAGTTTACAAGATTAATATACATAGAGAATGAGTTTTCGAATATTTTTATATTTTAAGTACCTACTAAAAAAATAATAACAAAAAAATAACTACCAGTTATTTTTTTATTATTATTTTCTTTTAAGACACCACCCTGCACTTGGGCATAATCCTTGTATTGTGGGGGAGTTTACAAACATGCTATTCACGTAAACAAATTACACCCAGACTCATAATAGCATTTTGTGGAGCACACAATGAATTGCCTTGCGTGGGTATCGAACCCACTGTACTGGCTCGGCAAGTCGGTATCTAAATCACTACGCCATCTGCGAAAACCAAAACTCAAACTTATACAACCAGTGAATATTATGGATTCTATACCCTATTTGATTTTTGTCGATCATAAAGAAAATTATATGATTTCATATTTATATATGTATTTTTATGGTATTATGAAAGAAGTTCTTATCTATAGTAAGGTTAGGTCATTACCGAATAATATATCTACTTTTTATCCTTGGCTATAAGCCAATATGTCAATCGCACTATATGGAAGATACCAATTAGTCTTTTAATATATTCAAAGTAAACGATTAAAAATAATCTATACAATATTCGAAGTATTTGTTTACTTGCAGATAAGTGCTAGTCTCACAACAGAAAATGTTTTGGTTATCCTCTAATGGTCTATATCCATCCGTCAGCCTATAGACAAACACTGGTGGTAATATGCCTCCTCACGAGAGAGATAATGCCATAATCACCACGCTTAACAGGCGGGCTCGCGATCGCATTTGGTGTTATGAGTTTCCCAGGAATTCTGATTTTTGCTCTCCCGGTTCTCATTTGGCCGGTTTATTACAAAGCCTATGATAATTTAAGGCTGTGCTGACATATTGTATTCTTAACCAGTTACCACACGATAACTTGACCATATAACTAGTGGAAAATAAATTTGATTTCATTTATTTATTTTTCATTTAAAGTAACTTTAATACGACCTTATATTATATGACCTTAGGATTCCGAACAACCTTTGAATGGTCATTTGATTATATTTTGTTTGTATTGAGCAATAATGTACAGACAGTTGAAAGGTTAAAAGGTTTCCAAATCCCGTAGATTTGGGGTCTGAGGCGGACCGGACCACCTATCCCCTTCCTCTTCTCAGTCCATCACTATATATTAGCAACATTCTCAGCAGTGTGCTGGGTAGACCTATTCTAGGTAGGACTTGATGTTATTTTTTAAAGTTCCAAAAAAAGTGCCGTGCAAACAGGTGATAATCGAAAACGAAGTACAAATAACAATATAGATTTGTTAAGGAGTTTTTAATTCAATAATAAAACTAATATAAATAAATTTAATTAAGTCCATTATGAAGGACGAGCGATGAGCGGATGTAAGAGTGCAGTGTTAGACTATGCTACAGTTGAGAATTTCCTGGTGATGCTCCACTAGGAATCATACGAGGACAGCCGCTATTAGCAGGTTTATATCATAACAATAAAGTTGATGTCTTATACTAAATATTATTGTTAATTATAGTGAAGAAACTATGATAAAACTTGTACAATATGCAGCGACTACTAATAAAAAAAAAAAAAAAAAATATTAAAAGTCTGAATAATTACGTAAATACAAATAAACTTAAATACCTGGCTGAAATGGTACAATAACAAATTTTTCGCGCTTCCCAAACCACCGATGCCACATACTTTTAAAATATTCCATATTACACTGACACATTTATTCAAACATTTAACAATCACAATATTAAAAAAAAATCACAAAACCTTATGTATTTTGGTGGAACTCAACAAATACTTCGTAACTTGCTAATTATTTGAACAAACGTGTGGTGCCTATTGCATGCCGTCATTCACTGAATGAGCTACATTGCAAATCACAAGAGCTCCTACGACTCAGTGATGTCATAGTCAACAAGGAACCAAAAGTTTTAATGAAGTACTGAGAAATAGATTCTGGTCATTGATAAAATAAGTGTTAATTCATACAATCACTCACCTAAAAGTTGAAGAAGCAGAATGATGTCATATTATTATATATAACAGACTTAATATTACGATCATGAATTTCTTAACATTCATTATCCATGCATTCATCAGGCTATTGACGTCTTTTGTAGGAGAAAACAGGTGAATAATACATACCATAATCGTTGAGATTATGGTTGGCAATTACAGTGTGCATTATATGCTTTCCAGGACAGGGCTGCTTCCCATTCCTCTGGTGAGTCGGTTTTACAACTCTCACGCGAAGTTTAAGGGAAGTAGCAGATTGAGTTCTTAATACAGAAACTGCCTTCATAATGATACGGCAATTGGCTATTTACGCCACTAGTCAAACGGGTTGACATAAGTGTTTTTTGTTTTTACCCGCAAGAAATGAAGAAGCTGTGTGGTAGCGGTTGCGAATACTACCAACCCTTACTTTGTTCGTGGATGTCATAAAAGACGACTAAGAGCCTTACAACGACCTGGGCCAACTCCATCTGATGCCGTTCGGTCAACAATTGCATTTAATTCCCAAGGAGGGTTGACGTCTGGCAGGCGGTCGGTCATAAAACTATTGCTAATAACTTTAACAATATGTACTATGAAAGAAGAGTATATTGTATCGACCCCAAGTAAATGGGATAAGAAAGGAAGACGTAATATATCTTCTATTAGTCATTCTCATTTCTCATCATCCTCACTAGGTACCACATAAATAAAACTAACGCTAATAAAATGTGTAATAGGTATATCCTAAACTTTGATAGGTCGAAATATTGTACTATCCTTGAGAGTTAGTAGTCATAAATAATACTATTATTACATAGAGCTGTACTTATTTGTGGACTCTACTTCCATTTGACCTTTCTATCTCACTAGGAACAAGGTGAGTATTAAGCGCATATATTTATTCCTATACCCTGAATTATCTATTGAACGCCTAAAAATAATCATAAAAATTGAACAATCTCTATATATTTACTAGGTATATCCTCACAAAGACATTGAACAGAATTCAATGAAATTTCAAAGTAGATTCGGCATATCGCCATTTCTGAACCAATATAAAAAAAAAATCAAATTTTGAAATCAGTTCGGTGATCAATCTATGGCAGATTAACTTCTACATGTAAACAAATGTTTTTTATTTTAAATTAATGTTTATATTTTCAATTATTATTATAAAAAAATATATAAATGATGATTAATTGCTTTCGTTACTACTTAAATATCTAGATTCATCATAATCATCATCACAGCCCATAAATTTCTCACTGTTGGGCTTGGGCCTCGTCCGTAATGAGAGGGAAATTAACGTACTATACCGCGCTGGTCAGACGTATTGGTATAGTTTCGAGGTTTTGTTTCGAGTTTTCCTTCTCTCGCATAGATGTTATATGCGTTTTATATCCCTTAGTCGTCTCGTACGATCATCCACGTGTAAAATATGAGGTGTCGAATAGTATTCCTACTCCGTCACCACACGGAAATATCTAGATTAATAAATACAATTAAGTATAATAATCGATACCCATACAAAACAAGCGTGGTCAAAACTTGCTAATAATAGCTTTAGCTCAGTGTCTGCTTCACTTCAGTGCATTGAACTTATTATTTTATATATATCAGAGTTTGAAAACACAGATAATAATTAATGCACTATTGTTCATATTAATTAACACAAAGATCTTGACCCTCTGTGATTAAAGTCAAGTCAATTGATGTCATGTGGTCCTAATTTATTGATTTGATAACCTTGTTACTATCTGTCGTTTATGGTGGATATCATTATTTCTGATATATCATTGTTTTATATAACAAGTATATATTATATGTATAATGGTCTTCTATAGATACTTTGATAATATATAAAACGAAACGAAGATAATTAATCACTAAGCGAAGATTATAAACGCGTTATTATAAAAATTAAAAATTAAGATATTCTGACTCATCAATCCGGGTTAAAAAATAAAATATTTATCCAAAGACCAAAGAGTGTTATTGTTTTTTTTTCTCTTTGTTAAGTTCATACCTTCAACCGTTGTCTCGACCCGGTTAAAATGCAGCAACCCTTACTGTATTGAGAGAGTCATAAAACCGTCAAAAGGAGTACAAGCAAAATCAGCAGTCTGGAAAACTTATAACTCCCGCTGTAATCGTCAACCCAACGGCCAAGGTTAGCGATTATATCACCATTTCCACTTAGAGAATCCCATGTCCATCCAATTTTTTTTTTGCGCCTTGCGTTCTATTTATTCCTTTTTTTAATAAATTTTATAATTTTGTCATAAGATTCACTCATTTTGACAGAAAGAAAAACAAATGAAAAATGGCGCTAAACAACATTTTACTGTTTCTTTTTTTTTAAATATAACCTTTTTAATGGTATCAAAACCAGCCAGATACAACTAGTAGAGCAAAAGAGATCTTATTAAAAGTTTATACAGATTATATGCGAAAAGGCTTTTCCCCCTACTTATTATATATACGTTATTTATTACAGATTATGTGTTAGTCGTCTATTACATGTGAATGTGAGCAAAACCAAAATAATGGTCTTTGAAAGAGACGAAGCCAGAACAGATGTAAGAGTAACAATAGGTAATGATGTACCTACTAGAGCAAGTGGATGAATTTGTATATCTTGGATGTGGATTTAGCCGAGATGGAAGGTACACCACTGATATAGAGCGAAGAGTGAATGCGGGAAATAGAGTGAACGGAGCGTTGGGGCAACTTCTCGGCAGCTACCACCTCAGCCAGAAGGCACGTGTAGCAATACATAACGTAGTGCTTTTCCCAACATTACTGTATGGAAGCGAGAGTTGGGTATGCAGAAAAGAGTATGAAAGTAAAATTAATGCGATCGAAATGCGATCTCTGCGGAAAATCTGTGGAGTTAGGCTGACCGACCGCATTCGTAACGACGACGTAAGAGAGCGAGTAGGTATGAAAGAGAGTATTGGTGTAAAGATGCGAAAGGGAATGCTCCGATGGTTCGGACATGTGGAAAGAATGCCGAACGAACGTCTGGTTAAGAAGATATACAATGCGAAAGTGGAAGGATGTAGGTACCGAGGAAGATCGAGACTAACCTATCTAGACCAGATCGGTCATGTACTGAAGGACGGTGGAGTCAAGAGTCTCCGAAACCAGCGAGCGTGTATGAAGAGAATTATGTATGTTGAGGAAGCGAGTGAAGTATGCAGAGATAGAGTTCTCTGGCACTCTGTTCTCTCTGCCTACCCTGCAAGGGATATGGCGTGATGATATGTATGTATGTACATATTAATCCGTGGGATGATGGCAGTCTATAACATTTCTAATAGACTTAATAATTGAGTTCGTATTTAGTTCATATACCTACTACCTATATACCTTTTCTAAAGTATAATTATTTTATTTTAGTGGATTTATTATGTTTTCAAATGTAAAAAGATATTCCGGTCTATAGCACCTTTGAATATTTGACGAAAAATACAAATTTAATTGCCTACAACAATGACCTTAATTATATTTTTACGACTAAAATCGTAAAAGCGTGTAGTTTCTTTCATGTCAATGAATAAATCTCTGCAAGTATCTCAGAAGTATTCTTATAATACCTTTGCGTTAAATCTAACCTAAAATCTGTTCGTTAAAGATTAAAAAGGAATTCTAAATACTACAAGGCTAGCCTCTACTTGTTCTCCAGTAATTGACTTATTCGGTATTAATTATCAGTGTAGGAGGTTGGACCATACAGAGAATTGTTGGCCTTAGAATAATCAGCTGCCATTAGGTGATCCCACACACAACGCAGACGGCGTTTTGCGTAGGTACCTTCTATCTGATTGTGAGGCCATTGATGATAATCTAGCCATACTTAGTTTTGTTATTACTTTTCTCTTACATAATGCAAAAACGTTGAGATGGCGCATAAACTTGGAATCATATACTTATTCATTATAAAATTTTCTTGTTCTTAAATAAAATATTGCTTTCTGTTCTCATAAGCACTTATTTTTAGCTATGGTTATTATTAATCAAACCACCAAGCGGTCTTCACAAACAAACAATGTACACAAATTACTACTAGGCTTGGCAAGATTTTTTTTTAATATAATACCAATAATTATATGGATAATTTCCAACTAATCATCATCTACTTTCAGTCAAAATCCACTAATTGTATAATGATGATCACATTTGATGTCATAATTACGCACGAAAGTGCTTTTTTTTGGTGGCGGGCTATGGAGTGGTCACATCCCGCTAAATCCGTCCGGGGTGACAGAAGAAGTGGCGCGCGACCCCATAGACACGCCCTACGTGTACCTCTCTACGCTGAGTGAGCGGGCCACCGGAACGCATGAAAGTGCTACTACTACCCTAGTGCTTCCATAGTCGATTATTTTACGACTTCCACGGCAAAGTAAAGGGTAACGACTCGTTAACACTTAATAGATTACCATACGTGGCAATTTGTAAAGGTAGGAAACAGCAACACGTTACATAACAAGTTAACCGTTACATAAATAGGACTCATAGAAAAGAAGTGCTGGAATAGAAATTCGCACTAGACATAAACAGCTAGTTATTGTACTGGCCATCACCAAAAGGAAAAATGATTATTTATGAGTATATTATTACGAAAAGTGCACTACTAGCTACCTCATTCTATATTCAAATATTAGAATAACAAGATATAATATTTGCAATCTTGGTGACATAAGTAATGCATTTAATTTATTAGTAGGCGTTACTGTATTATTAATAGGTACCTGCAATGAGTAATTTAACCTACAATCCTTAAGAGTTGTAGCGCAGTAGTTAAGATATCCAATTATCGATTATTCAGAATAGTGCAAACGCGACTCTAAAATGTGTGTCATACTTATATGTATAAAATACTTAAATTAATTAATTTAACTTTTATTACCGGTCTACTGCTTAGGTCGAGCCTTTTTGGCATCTTGACCATTACAAAGCCTAAACTAAAGATACTATGGGCAATTAGCTCAGGACAGAATAGCTCTTAGTTAGCTTTAATTAAACCCTTATACACTATTTAATTTAAAAGTACTCTTAATCATAATCATGTACATATAATTTTATGAATTCGAATGTTTACGCGAATATTATACATTTGAAATAAAACCATTTAACAAATTTTATCGCGTTTATACGAGTACTTCTCGACTTGGACCTGCCCGTCAATCATCCCGTGAGAAAACGAGTAGTTAAAAATTAAATAAAAATACGAAATCAATTTAAGTCAGATTAATACAAAATCTGTAATGATAGTTTTATTTCAAATCTACATATAATTTTGTAGATAAATCTATATTAAGAAGTCTGCCATCTCACATAAACTGAGGTTATAAAGATAGTGCCACGCCGTTGTAAAATAATATTTGCGTCTAAAATATTCTTAGTATTATTAGTAGTATATATGTAGTACAAAATATTAGAATGGTATGTACCTAGTACAAAATATTTGAAAAATATCAAAATGAATCAACGTATAACATTTTCAACATCAACAACTGCCAACAATAACTCTATTACGAGCTTGAATTACGATCGTGTTCGGGCAGTAGATGTTATGTGGACTTTTTAATTATTCCCAATGAGTATTTCAGATTGACCATGACTCACTAATATATAAAAGAATTGGCTTAATTAATTGTAATTTTAAAGGAGATTTAATGTTGTTATTATTATAGAGTTACACCATTATCCCTGATGGAATAAACAGACTTGTGTACATATCCATATTTTACTACGCAGGCCTTAATTGCACTAAGAGCGAACCGTGTGGTGACAGAGTGTACAATTCACCACCCCCTATCTTACCCATAGGTGATCGTAAAAGACGACTAAGGGATAAAATTTGCATATAACATGTATGCAGGAGAAGGAAAACTTGAAATAGTACCTTATACTATCACGTTTGACCAGCATGTTATGATAGGTCAATTTCCCTCCAAGTGTGGAGGAGTCTGGAGCCCAGCACTGGAGCGAGCTAAGATGATGAAGGGCGAGCCAATTTACCTTTTACTGTCACAGTTTCACAGTTGAGTTGCTACAAATTTTCCGGCAAAATTCTAAACTATCGAGAAGATCTTTAAAAAAGCACCCAACAATACTTTTTATACTGCGCTTGGATTTAAAACCAAGGGACCACACGAACGCATCAGCAAAATTATGACGTGGGATCAACGAGTCAGTTTATTCAAAATTTTAATAAAATGGTTATACTAATAATACTTAATTTGAATGGCAAATAAAGGTGTATAAATTTGAAAGAAGTAGATAATTAAATTAATAAAAAATAGGTGATACCTACCTATTTTTTATCATATATAATATCATAGACTAAAATAGATAAGATGACATAAAAAAAAAACAAAATGAATCATTAATTTAAAAAAACACGTATTTTTTTATTCATCAGAAAACATACGGAAGATGTTGAACTATGACATACATATTGATATTTACCGACATGCGAAGTTTATTTTACCTTAAAATACCATATCCTGTTTGCTTGGAAATAAAGAACTGACATTGAAACAAGTGTGAAATTTAAGCAAGATGGCTACACTCGTTAACTATACTTATTTTTTAACAGTAGCTGAGGATCTAAATTCACTCCGTATCGTTATAACTAGATTTATCAAAGACAGTTATCACTTGCTTAGTGCTCCATCAATCAACATTTACGAATCTCACAGATAGTAAGAGGTGGATCAATCAGCATTTACATACGTATCTCACGCTATGTAAAAGTGGACTTAAAGTATTGTTAACCCGTCGTCGTTTAAAAATTCATAAGATACATATTATTAAGAAAAAAAAATACGGAGGGTAACTTTATTATATGTAGTCATTTTTAATTATTGAATCACATTGATTCAATTCTATTTGAATATTAATTTTGATATTTATTTAAGGCCTTTAACGCGAGCAAAGGCACGGGTAAAAGCTAATTTATATATATTTTAAAAACAATCTGAGAATGATTAAAACCTACGATACCCTAAAAGAGAAAAAAATTACAAAAAAATTAATTTAAAGTTCATCTTACATTGTAACACCTTATTTCAACGTATTTGAAATATAGGGATGGAAGGTCAATTTGAGCTTTACAGAAGAATTTACCTCGTTCATTTTTTTATTAATTTATTCCAATTTAATTCTTACATATAATACATACTATATAATACATACATACTTTCAAGACTTATCTAACAATACTGAGACACTTTTGGACACTTGAATTTCTATTCATAATATATTTTCTTAATTTCAACCTATAATATCCCTCGTAGAAGAGAAATTAGTTAACATGGTAGATACGTCTTTTAGAAAAGTCAGCATAGATTTTTCTTCCCTGTTTTACCTTGAATTAATGTTATCTGCCCAGAAAGCTTGGTTTAATCTCACCACGCCTAGCGAATACATAAAAGGTAACGACAATAACACCTCGACTTCCTCGTTGGTTTCTAGGCTATCCTAACTGTTCTAATTTTTTAAATGTATACTATTAGCCATTAGCCTGGCCACAAGATTTGTAATGCAAAAATTGCAACGCTTCACAGAGGCGATCTCAGTTAATGTGATAAGACTTCCAAGAGAGATACTGTTGCCTATCTTTTGAAGATCCTTTAGCCACTTTTTATGACTCCCCTAAAAAGCATGTATTGGTGTCATATTGTATTCTCTACACTGTAGTTTGAAACCCTTCACTACACTCTTATAGCGATGAGCTTAAGATTTATAATATGACAGTATAAAATGTAAATGTTTTCTTGTAGTGACGGATTAAGAATACAGTTCACCATTACCTATCTTGCTTTTAAGTGTGATCAAAGACAATCAAGTGATAAATTATACATATAACATTTATGCAAAATAAGGAAAACTTGGAATAAATTCCTATACCAACCCGATTGACGAGCGATATAGCAGGTCAATAACCCTTCCAGTGTAGAGGCAACTCAAGTCCAGGAAAGGGACGTACTCGTAAATAAGCCGAGATGATGACGAATATGAAATGATATGAAACAATAAATAATTATTTGTGAAAATATTATACGTTATTAAATGCTCTCATTATTTATAATATATCTCATTTCCTTTAGTGTCATTAACCGGTGTAGTTTTATAAAATTCCGTAGGATTTTATTCATCTGATGATCATGAGCTCTCAGCTCGTATATGTCCCACTGTTGGGATCGAGCTTCATCCACAATAGGAGGGTAATTGACCTACTATACCACGCTGGTCAGACGTAATGGTATAGGGTTTTGTTTGGAGTTTTCCTTCTCTCGCATAGATGTTATAAGCGTTTTATATCCCTTAGTCGTCTCGTACGATCACCCACAGGCAAGATAGGGGGTGATGAATTGTATTCTTACTCCGTCACCACATCAAAGATTTTATTCACTATCGGTGATTTTAAATGTTTGCTTCTATCTTGTATCATGTCTACACACTACTACACACGCACAAGCTAAAGCATATGCAAACGCACACTCTCACAAGCTCATACAAACACATAGACACAATACAATAAATACACAGGGATGGCAGAAAATCAGCGCTGTTCTTAGCGACAGCAAAAGCTTAGCCAATTTCTTTTGCCGTATAGTTTTAAGGCAATAAATTATTATTACTATTATTAAATCCCATTATTTAAAATAATAATTATTTACTTTAGTGTCACTAACCAATATGAGTCAATGAATTCAAATTCTGTAGGATTTAATCACTACGGTGACTGTATGCTCCAAGGTCATATGATAAGGGGGTCAACGTTTAAAGTATGAAGATCACGATTTTACAAAAGTTGTATCGCTCTCTGTGAAAAGTAAACGTGAGTTACACTGCTTATTGTGTCGCCTTTAAAAGATAGTAAATACGAAATATAAACTTATTTCCTTAATTAAATTGTTACTTCTATCTTTCTTTACAGTTCCGAAACAAGCACTGCTTTGACTGCACAGATGGCGTAGTGGTTAGGATACCGACCTTCCGTGCCAGTGCCGTGGGTTCGATTCCCACGCAGGACATTAGGTACTTTGTGCGATCCACAAAGTATTGTTCTGAGTCTGGGTGTAATTTGTCTGCGTTAATTGCATGTTTGTAAAGTCCCCTGCGATACAAGGATTATTTTCCTTAGTGCAGGGAGGTGTCTTTTTAATAAAAAAAAAATTATAAAAAGCTTTTTGACTGCACAGATGGCGTAGTGATTAACCGACCTGCCGTGGCAACGCTATGGGTTCGATTTCCACGCTGGACAATACTTTGTGCGATCTACAAATTGTTATTCTGAGTCTGGGTGTAATTTGTCTGCGTTAATTAATTATATGTCTGTAAAGTTCCCTGCAATATATTGATTATATACTTAATACAGAGTGGTGTTTTTATAAAAATAATAGGGTGTGTTTTAACCATAAATTTCTTCTTTTTTTTCATCACGACTCATATACGTTCCACTGCTGGGCTCAAACCTTCTCCACAATAGCAGGGAAATTGACCTAATCTACCAGACTGGTCAAACGGGCTGCTACAGAGTTTTTTTTATAGTTTTCCTTCTCTTGCATAGATGTTATATCCATATTATATTCCTTAGTCATAACTTACTTTTCCCACGGATAAGATAAGGCAGAGTGAATTGTATTCTTACTCCGTCACCTCACCTAAAGATTCCATAAATTAAAAATAATAAATGAAGTTACCGGTATTTTCTAAGAACTCATAATACCAACTGCTTTCCCAAATAAGCTTGTCGAGTGACACGATTATAGTATTCACCCTTCATAGGAATGCATATGCCTACCATTGGATATCTAACGGCTAAAAGACTAATGAATGAGAGCCTACTACATCACACTGAACGATTCCATCCATCCATCCATCAGCCCGTAAACGTCCACGGTTGGGCATAGGCCTCCCCACGAGAATACCATTCATAATGGTCCTGTGCCACCTGCATCCAACGGTTTCCTGCGACCTGTTCATGATGTCGTCAGTCCACGTAGCGGGGGGTTATCCTACGCTGCGTCATCCGATTCGTGGTCGCCACTCTAGAACCTTGCTTCCCCAACGGTTGTCGGTTCGTCGAGCGATGTGGCCTGCCCATTGCCACTTCAACGTGCTAATTCTTCAGGCTTTATCAGTTACACCCGTTCTTCTACGGATTTGCGTATTCCGGATTTTATCACGTAGAGAAATACCGAGCATAGCCCTCTCCATAGCACGTTGAGCGACTTTGACCCTTTTTATGAGGCCGACATTTAGAGACCACTGAACTGTAAATTTGACAATATTTTGTTATAATTTTTATTTTCTTACATGATTTGTTACCGTTATTCACTTATATCCTACTAGCGACCCGCCCTCGCTTCGCTTCGGTTACGTCAGCTGTAGTTTACTTTCGCTACATAGAATACCTTTCGGTGAAGGAATTTCTTAAAATCCTACTTCATCTGACCTTCACAGGGCAGAAAAAAGTTCCACACCAGATTCTAAGTCTGTAGGAGCTATATTTAAAAATTTGTTTTTTACACCCCAGCCCCCCGTTACGAGTGGAATTTCATAAAAACCGTTCTTGGCTGACCTCTACTCGGTGAAAGGAAGATTCCTACCAAATTTAAAGTCTGTAGGCCTTATAGTTCCAGAGATATCGTGATGAGTCAATACATAAGTGGAAATCTCTTATACATTCATATCATCACACCATATCCCTTGCAGGGTAGGCAGAGAGAACAGAGTGCCAGAGAACTCTATCTCTGCATACTTCACTCGCTTCCTCAACATTCATAATTCTCTTCATACACGCTCGCCGGTTTCGGAGACTCTTGACTCCACCTTCCTTCAGTATATAACCGACCTGGTCTAGGTAGGTTAGTCTCGGTCTCCCTCGGTACCTACATGCTTCCACTTTCGCATTGTATATCTTCTTAACCAGACGTTCGTTCGGCATTCTTTCCACATGTCCGAACCATCGGAGCATTCCCTTTCGCAAATATATATATATATATATATATATATATATATATATATATATATATATATATATATATATATATCTCTAATCTCTTATATATATATATATATATACTAGCTTTTGCCCACGACTTCGTCCACGCAGAAATCATCTCTGACAGAGTTAAATAGAAAAAGAAATGCAAGGTGTTGAAGGTTTGTCGCTAGGACGATAATCAACAGCGTCAGAAACTGGGATGCGGTCGCCGCCTTCTGCGAGTTAGTTGTTTAACGGAATTAGGCAATAGGGTGGGTCCAAGAGAAAATACTCTACGTTGACACGCTCTACCGTCGGATTTTTTTTTTTTGAAGATTTTTTTCTCCGAACATTTTTTAAATTGACATAACTTTTTTTTTTATAAACCAATTGACATAAAATGAAGCCTAAATGTTAAGTGAAGCTTACCACAATATATTAGTGAAAACCGCGTCTAAATCGGATAAGCCGTTTCTGAGATTAGCGAGCACAAACACACAGACAAACAGATAAACAGACAAAAATTTTAAAAATTATTGTTTTGTGTTCTATTAGTGTTGATAAAGGTCCTAGTAATATTTTTTTTCATATATCTTCCATGTACAGACAGTGACCCGTTACATTTTTATTATATGTATATATATATATACATAATAGTGATATGTTATAATAGTGGTAACACCACACTATTGACAGTTTTCTATCTACATACAAGAAAAGCATAAATAAAAGAATTAAAAATTGAACACACTTCGTCATAAATAATAATCACATTCTTATAACGCTATATCACATAAAAGGTCATTACATCATATTTAATAATAAAATACGCAAATTAAACTTGGAATATTAAATTGAAGCAATATGTTAACGTTATTTAAATTTTATACATCTATTAAAAGTATCTAGAAGTTGTGTATAAAAAGATATGTTTTTAAATTCATTTACACGTATATTTTAATAAATGCACGTGTCTTTGTTGTGTGTAAACATCGACTCATAAATACATAATTATAATTTTATTTAAACCTAATACGCAAACAGAGTCGTACGCGTGGAATTTTAATTGCACGAGAGAATATTGTCATTAAATAATCATAGCTTCCGTATTGTGATGGAGAAAGAAATAAAAATATAATTCACCAACGAATATAATTTACCAACGCATATAATTCACCAACCCATTGTCCGTTGGAGTCATAAAAGATAATTAAAAGATATGCAGAAGAGATGGAAAACTATACATGTTTTTTTTTTATTTTTTGGCAGGCAATGGTCTGGATACAAGTCATCCGTTCCATGCAGGGCCGACGAAAGGGTGGCCCAGGGCCCCATTATCCACCGTATTCCCTCCTCATCACCATACATGAAACCTTAACTCTGCGGAATCATTTGGCCGTAGTCTAGTAGGTCAATTTCCTTTCCACTATTTTAGAGACCCAAGCTCAACAATAGGCGATATATGGACTGAGAAAATGAAGAATAATAGCTCTCATTCTTGCTCGTTGGTGTTTCGATAGAAATTGTGTAGATGTATTACCATATACACTAAAAGATTAATTGGAATTTTTGTAGCTTAATAACACTACACAGATGAGTTAAGGTTTAAGTAATGATGTTCCATAACAAGTGTTAATGGGTTTGATTTCTACATAGGATAATTCTTTGTTGTTAAAATATAATATAAAATTAATTAAACTACTCCCAATAAAAAATAGTATTTGAAAAAATTAATGGCAAATGAAATTTGAAGATATTAATTTCAGTCAGATCGACTTTTTTATAAATAAATTAGTTCTGTATCCATTAAAGCGAAATACCTCCTTATCCCATTGTCTCTCATTATTATTATATTAGTATTCCACTGCAATAATTACTGCTATATTTAATTCAACTGCACCAAAATTATCTTCTATTTATTGACACAGGCGCGAGGCCCTACACTGTACTAATCCGACACTGATTTTCCCAAACTAAATTACAATTCATAAACTAAAATCATTCATTCCTTTGAACTAATTTCAAAATATTTATAAACTACGCCGTGGATGTACGTGTAGCTGTCAGTCATCCGAACTTTACCTTTTTTTTACTCGGTTGCAATGGACATCGTCACGACCAACCTTTGCTAGTTCACCTTGGCATGTCTCAATATGACATAAGCGCTTTGCCGTTTCGTACCCGTACGTAACTTGACAAGTCAAAGTTAAATAACTTAAATATTCGGTAACTCTATATACCTATATTAAATACTTTATAGATTTTTCTGTTATAAAAGTGCTATATCTATCTATCTTTAATGAAAAAATAAATATGTTTTATGTATTATATTATGGTAAAACGGGGTCGCAAGCAATTGCCAAATTCTAATGGAATTTATTTTCTTTTTTCTTAAATCTTGGCTTTTAGTCTCAGAAGGCTAACATCCAAAGTTCATAGAAGGCACAGAGGGCTCTCAACCCAACTAATATTGCAGAAATCTCACTACGCTGATAGCAAAAATGCAAATTGACCTACCCATAAATAAAAAACTATCGAATCTCTTCTGGGTACTTGACACAGACCTGAAAATATATCCACTGTTCCAAAAATCCCACGTGGCCAAAAAGAGATTAGGAACAGGAACAATATCTTTACGTGCTAACTCAAGTATGGGGAGTACCCAAGGTGGACAAATTTCAGTTTATAACTTAGTTTGGTATCTTGTCTTGGCCGATTTTAGACTTATTTAATTTTAACCTCAAATTCCTCATAATTTCAAAATCCTTTATAAAATAACTAATGGTTTCCTTATAAATGATTACGAGTGAGGTGAAAGTTATTAACGTGAAAAAAAAACTAAATATGTTTCCATCTTCAGTTTTACTAAAGAGCTGATAGGACATTACAAATATTCAAACCAAGGAAAATACTGAGTAAAAATTACTGATATTAATTTATCGACATGTATCAATCTATAGTGATGTGTAAAGTATGCTAAGTGTAAACAACTTTACAAACATTGATGTTTGCTACTTGAAGGGCAGAACACGTTAGGCGCAAAGAGCTAAATGATAACACAAACATACAAAGAAACTCTACGTAAATCACAAGCGAGAATCTACACTTGCTATTACAACCAGCTGTGTCGAAACCAAATCAATTTATTTTTAACCCACTTCAAAAACAGAAGAAAGCAATAAATAACACGGTATTTATTCATAAAGTTTGTTTCTGTTATATCAAAAATGTGACTGACAGTTATGAAAAGTTCAAATAAAAATATTTCATCAATCATTCTGCATCACAAACACTTCTTTATATTTATTATGTGGACTCAGATTTAAATTTGACTGCACAGATGGCGTAGTGGTTAAGATACCGTCCTTCCGTGCCAGTGCCTTTATTCGATGCCTACGCAAGATAATACTTTGTGCGATACACAAGATTGTTCTGATTTTGGATGTAGTTTTTCTGCGTTAATTATATGTTTTTAAAGTTTCTCGTAATACAAGGATTACTTACTTAGTGTAGGGTGGTATTTAAAAAAATACCATAGTTCGTTTTGTTTTGTCGCCTAACTCCACAGATTTGCCGCAGAGTTCGCATTTCGACCGCATTAATTTTACTTTCATACTCTTTTCTGCATACCCAACTCTCGCTTCCATACAGTAATGTTGGGACAAGCACTGCGTTATGTATTGCTACACGTGCCTTCTGGCTGAGGTGGTGGCTGCCGAGAAGTTGCCCCAACGCTCCGTTCACTCTATTTCCCGCATTCACTCTTCGCTCTATATCAGTGGTGTACCTTCCATCTCGGCTAAATCCACATCCAAGATATACAAATTCATCCACTTGCTCTAGTATATCATTACCTATTGTTACTCTTACATCTGTTCTGGCTTCGTCTCTTTCAAAGACCATTATTTTGGTTTTGCTCACATTCACGCGTAGACCCCTTTTCTTACAATCTTCTGTCATTGTGTCGACTAGGGTCTGCAGGTCAGTCGCTGACTGTGTCAGCAGGACTGCATCATCTGCATAAAGCAGAGCAGTGACCACTGAGTCGCCCATCTGGACTCCCACATTCATATCGTTCAACCTTTGGAGACATTTATCCAGATATATGATAAACAGCCTGGCTGACAGAACGCACCCCTGCTTAACGCCGATATTGACGTCAAACCAAGGCGACATTCCATCATCCAGCCGTACACAGGCTCTACAGCCCATGTAACTGGACTGCACAGCCTGTAGCAGTTTACCGTTAATACCATACTCCGGTAAAATGTCCCAAAGTTCCTTTCGTACAACTGTGTCAAATGCTCTCTGCAGATCCACAAAACTGCAGAAAACCTTCTGACCTAGAGCCAGATGCTTCTCCACAATGTTGCGCAGAGAGAACACTTGATCCATGCATCCCCTTCCACTCCTGAAACCTCCTTGTGTCTCACACAGTAAACCATCGGACACCATCCTCATTCTCCTTTCAATAATTTTACCATACACCTCTGCTGCCAAACTGGTCAAGCTTATGGCTCTGTAATTTGCGCAGTCATAACGTGAACCCTTGTTTTTAAACAAAGGCACGGTGACTGCGCTATTACAGTCCTTGGGAACCATTCCCGAGCTCCAACATAAATTGAGGAGCAACAGGAACGCCTCCCAGACACATGAGCCACCAAGCTTGATCATCTCGGCAGACACCATATCAATGTCCGCTGCCTTACCATTTTTCAAACTTCTTATCGCCCATTCAAGTTCATCCATACTGATGCCATCGGAGGACGCCGCTGTCGAATGTTGTTCTGCTAAACCACATGCGACACCGGCGTCAACCGTAGCATCCGCATACATATCGCCAAAATATTCACTCCATCGGCTTAACACGTCTTGTGTTTGTGTAAGAATGTTTCCACCTTTAGACCTTATTTTATTCATTCTGAAGGCTGACCAACCACCCCGAGACTTCTTCACCTCCCTCCAAAAGAGTTTGGTGTTACCCTCGAAGTTTTTAGTCAGCCTATCTTCTGCACTCATACTTGCTCTATCACGTTTCACTTTCATTAAGGCCTTGGTGTCATTCTTACATTGCCGATATATTTCTTTCTTCTGTTCAGTCATACTGTCATTCAGATTCAAAGAAGAGACATAGTCCAGCCACGCTTTCTTCTTTTGCTCTACGGAAGCTGCCACTTCCGCATCCCACCATGCATCACCATTTGTTTTTCTATGCTTCTTTGAACTTCCACATACTTCTTTCGCTGTATCTACCATACTCTCCTTCAATACTCTCCAGCATTCTTCAATGTCCGATTGCGGCTGGCTTGCCATCGTCAGCCATTCTCGGACACCCTCTGCATACTTTTCTCTTACACACTCTTCTTGCAACCTTTCAACCTTTATTCTTTCAAGCCCTCCGAAGTGGACACGCTCTCGCCAGTGCCTCCACTTTCTGAACAGACCACTAAATCTCGCAATAACGAGATAGTGGTCCGTATCGACTGTGGGGCCCCTGTAGGCTCTTGCGTCCAATATTTGCTTCGGAGGCGACTGTCTACCAAAATTAAATCTATTATACTTTTCTGTTCATTCCTTCTCCATGTATACATGTGGATGTCCTTATGTTGGAAAAATGTGTTTGACACAATAAGGTTTCTCTCCATGCATACATCCGTTATGAGCCTACCTGCGTCGTTCACTCTCTTATCACCAAATGGACCAAGTACGTCCTCATAGTCGGGATGCTTGGTCCCCACTCATCCGTTCAAATCTCCGCATACAATCACGCGTTCACTGGTTTCTGCCATATCCAGAACTTCCATAACATTATCCCAAAACTTCTCTAGGTCTGATGCCACCGAGGATCCTACGGGAGCATATACTACAGCCATGAATACCTTGGTGACCCCTAGTTTTATACGGACCCAAAGAAGTCTGGGATCATACATTCCGTAATCCTTCACACCTGAGGCCAAGCGAGAGGACAACAGCACTCCTACCCCCATGCTGGCTCGATCGCTCTGTGGTACACCAGACCACAGAGCCATCCCGCCACCAGGAAGATCGCAGGCGTCGTTGCCCCTTCGCTTGGTCTCTGTTACACAGAGCACGTCTAGCTGTTTGTCCGCCATGACGGATATCAGCTCGTGCAACTTACATTCCACACAACCTCTTACATTCCACGTGCCCACCCGGCACTCTGGTCTCCTCGACTCGCCTGACTGGGCAAGGCGTGATGGGTGGCGGCCACCATCGCCGCAACTGCCTAAGTTCGTACTGACGGGGGCGGGTCGGTACGCGTCGCCTCCGGGGGACGCCCTAACCCGCATTGCAGTACGCATATCGAGTACGAATATAATTAGTCTATTACAAAACATGAGATAACCGTACAGAAATTTACATAATAAAATCTCTTTGCATATAGAGGTAAACGTTATCTAAAAAAATGTAAACACGCATAAATTTTCATTAATCAGTCACATTGTACTGAGATCATCATCGATATTATATTAACGTAACCTTGACCTACCTTCGTCGGTATCAAGTCGCGGTGGCCGAGGTAGTTCTTTAAGATCATATGATCCAGACTTGCGATATCCACAGCATAAACACTGAGATGGACAATACTGCCCTAATTTACTCTTCACAGCACCCATTATAAAATCAATAATCACTCATTAACACAACGTAAATAAAATTAATGGTGTAAACGTCTTAAAATTCGATTAGCACTTAAAAAATCAGATTAGATCATAGCTGAATATAAACTTATATCAACACAAATTTACACAGTTGCCACAATGTAAACAGATCAGCTGTTGTTATACAGTTTATAGCTACCTATACACACTACAAACACTTTGGTAATTCATACAAAATTATTACGCTACGAAAATATTTAATACTTATAAAGCGCGCAAAGATCTACGCGTGCGCACGTCGCTGCGAGTTTTGTCAGTCTGTTCTGTCTCTAATGAACCTTCTCCTATAGCTACACTTACTTGACCTCTTATCAGTTTACTCAAAACCTCATATTTCCAGAGAATTTAAAGCGCGTTCTGAATCGTTGCCGTTTTACGTATTTTATATTTATGACTCATTTTATAAGAACCTGAATTAATCATATTTATATCACATTTGAAAAATGTAAGATCCCCCTTGCAATGGACGTTACAGGAAAAATAAACTCATTATATTAAAATTGTTAAATATATTAAAATATTAAATAAAAATTATTAATACTAATGATTGTATTATTTAAGTATTTGTTTTGGTCATTTCTGTCTTTTTACTTGTTTCATTTCTTTTTTAAATTCTTTCAATTCATGAGCGTTCTTCAAAACTGCAAAGAAGTTAGTCTACTATAGGTGCTATACATCGGAGAAATTGCTGTAAAACTGAAATATACTTGTAAGAAAGAATTTTCTCATATGACGTATTGTTTATCTGCATATTTCGCTATTTAGACTTAGATCCTTATCATAGCTCAAAAGTTTGAAAGTTTCTACACTTGATCAACCAGTTGCTGGCGCTTAGAGCATTGTAGGTACTAGTACTTACGCCCAATGTACAAACAAGCTTTGTACATATAAAAAAGGAAAGGCCTATTCTCCAAGTGATCTTGCAAGATAGGATATATAAGCAAATACAGAGTGGTATCATAATTGTTCTTGAACCATTTAAACTAAATTTGATGATATCGTATTATTGATCACCATCTCATTAAAAGCGACCAATATATTGAAAGGTTGGAGGAAATCTACTTTTTTTGCTATTGGTCTTTTTCATTAAGCAAAACGAGCAAGCAGCACACCTTTTTTTTTTTTTTTTTTTTTTTTTCTTGGTAGGCTATGGCCCGGTCACACGTCGCCCGTACCGCCCGGGGCGACGGAAGGGCAGCGCGTGACCCCATAACCCACCGTATTCCCTCCCCATCGCCATTGGGCCGGCCACTGGTACCGCTTCCTTGCCTTCCGTGGCCAGCCCGGCGGGCTACCCTTTCGGGTACCATCCCCCGTCAACGCCCCAGCTAACTGCCGGGGCGTCGCCCTCACGCGGTCAGCCTCTCTGCGGGTGAAGGACTATTCCCCGGTCCAGTCACCCGCGGCCTCGGCTAGGGCGGCATTAGGCGCAGATACTCGCGCCTCCGCCGCCCCAGGCGCCGGCGACGGAGCGTCTCACCGAAGAGGATTACCTCTCGGAGTCGCCCCGCCGCCTCCTTCCGCGAGACAACTGTCTCGCAGAAGGCGGCGACCGCGTCCCAGTTCCTGACGCTGTCGAGCATCGCCTTAGCGATGGTCGGCAGCGCCAGGTCGGCACCGATGATCGCGACGAGTTCACGGCGCTGCTCTGCCCAGGCCACACAGACCTCGAGCGTGTGCTGCGCCGTGTCCTCGTCGCAATCGCAGTGGTGGCAGGACGGTGTACTCTCCCTCCTCACGACCGTGTGCAGGTACTTGCCGAAGCAACCATGCCCCGTCAAGACCTGCACCAGTCGGAAGGAAAGGACCCCGTGCTGTCGACCCAATCACTCCATCAGCACTGGCCGGAAGGCCTCGATGGTCCGAACACCGAACCGAGGCCTTTCCAGCCGGATTGCCCAACGAGCAATAACGTCACGGCGGGCGTCGCCCCGCCAAGCGGCCATCTCACTAAGCGAGACGGTGCCGCCCCCTGCCCGCGTCGCTGACACCCGCCGGTACAGTCCGGCGAGCATCTCCGCCTCCAAGTCCCACGGAGGTGTTCCGGCCAACAGGCATGCTGCCTCCGTCGCCACCGTGCGGTATCCGCGTATGGCCCTGACCGCCATGGCCCGCTGTGGTCGCCATAGTAGAGCCCTAAGTCGGACGGTCAGGGACCCCGCCCACACGGGTGCGCCGTACAGGGCCATCGACCGGACCACCATACAGCAGTCGGCACGTAGCGCTGGGTCCGCCCACATTCGGCATAAGCCTGGATAGGGCGGACGCCGCGCCGACAAGCCGTGGAGCAAGCCGACGGAAATGCTCCCGGAACCACCATCGCCCGTCGAGCACCAGGCCCAAGTACCTCATATGGGCCCGGATGCTGATGGGAACCGAATTGACGGTGATCGAGGCGTCGGTGGGTGGACTGGTGCGGGGCCCATGGAATAATAAGGCCTCCGTCTTATCCAGGGCCACCCTTAGCCCCAGCGCCTCGATCCGCCTGACAATCTCCTCGGTGCCAAGAGTTGCCAGGCGTGCCGCCTCCTCCAGCGTCCCACCCCGGGCTGTGACGAGTGTATCGTCGGCGTAACAAATTACGCCCAGCCCGGGCGGGAGGCTCCCTCTCAACGCCCAGTCGTAGCCGATGCTCCACAAAGTCGGCCCCAAGACCGACCCCTGCGGAACACCGCACGACATGGGCGTTCGCACAACATCCCCTACTCGGTTCTTATAGAGGACGCTGCGCCCCTCCAAATAGTCTGCCACCAGCCGCCTCAGGTATACAGGCACCCCGTGATACCGGAGTGCCTCCCTGATGCAGCTGAATGGCAGACTATTGAATGCGTTGGCGATGTCTAGAGACACCGCCAACAGCACCCCACCGCCAGTGACAGCCTCCGCGACTACGGCCCTCAGGCGCAGCAAGGCTGCGATCGTCGAACGCCCCTTTCGGAAACCAAATTGGGCGTCCGACAGATCGGGGCCAACCTCGCTAAGGTGCTGGCCGATACGGGCAGCCAGGATCCTCTCCAACAGCTTACCCGTATCGTCCAGCAGCACGATCGGCCTATAGGCCGAGTCCGGAGACCGTCCCGGCTTCGGCAGGAGTACCAGCCTCCCCTCCTTCCAACACCCAGGGAACTGCCCAGACGATAAACACGCGTTGTACAGTCCCCCGAGGCGTGGACCCAGATGCTCGAGGACCAGGGCCAGCACCCGGTCGGGTACCCCGTCTGGCCCAGGAGCGGTGGTCTTGGCACGCATTTGCACCACCACCGCCCCCATTTCCGTCTCCGTAACGGGCGGAACACTTTCGTAGTCGGCCTCCCGGTCACTATTCGGCAGTGCCATGACCGGGGGCGTGTGTTCCGTCCGACGTGGGAATAGTTCCTCGACAACTCTGGTGAGGAGGCTGGGCTGGAGAGTCTCGGTGAGGGGGGGGGCCCGCGCGCGGAGCTTACTCAGCGCCGCACGATAGGGGCGACCCCAGGGGTCACGCTCGAGACTGTCCAGCATCTCCTGCCGACTAACGTCCTTGGCTTGACGGATGGCCAGCCTGAAGGCAGACCGCGCACTGCGGTAAGCCTCGTACAGCTGGCCCTCCCGCTCAGCGTCGCGGTGATGCCGCCGACTGCGGGTATAAGATCTCCGAGCACGTATGCACGCAGCTCGGAGCTCTGCCAACTCCCGGGACCACCAGGGAACCGCCCTCTTCAGGGGAAGACACCGTACACGGGGCATAGCCGCATCGCAAATCTGCGTTAACGCACAGCGAATGCGGCCAGCCTCGGCGTCCACCCCGTCCACCGAGGGCGGTGACGGCAGCCACGAATGCACAATGGCTGCCTCCACCAGTAGGTCCCGATCAAGTCGACCCACAGCCCACCGCGGAAAAGCGGGAGCTCCGTCTGCCGTGTGACCCCTGCTGGGCTGGCGGAGGGTCCGGGAGACCTCTATCCGAATGTATCTATGGTCGGATAGGGTCTCAACCTCCTCCTGGACATACCAGCTCCTCACACGTGGTGCGACATCGGGGCTAGCGAACGACAAGTCCACTATCGACCCACCCCGCAAGCAGCACACCTGATGGTAAGTGTTACTGCCACCCATGGACCGTTGCAATACCAGGAGTACAGCTAGTCCGCCTCCTACCAATGAAAATCTCAAACCCTTCCAGAAAATTGGGCTTCTAGCTCTCTCGTCCACCGAACCAAGTACAGCAGCATATTGCCACTAATCAGGCATCGATTTTCTGCGAGAGTGTCGTACTACCCCGGACGGACTGGCTCGCTGTAGACAGAAAACTGTCCACAATGTGGTCATACCATTATTAAAAATTAAATGTAAGTTCAAAAACAGCTATAGTAAATTTTCCTCTACTCAGTTTTTATACGACTCTAGTCCCTTTATTATATCCCATATGATTCATAACCATATCATAGCGAGGTTCATCCTCCGCTACAGTAGAAGGAAAATTGGTTAAAATATAAAATATATACGGCCGACATTTCGTTCTCTGATAGATAGGTATATGTATATGCATCAGCAATTTAGTCATACCTATCGCACAGTAGGTAAACGTGAACAAAAGAGACTGTAAAATATCTTAGTTTGTACCACAGTGACCTAACAATAATAATACGACGGTAGGTACTAGGCATTTGCTAACATTACAGTGCACAGCCATATCTTCAGATATATGTGCACACATAATATACTAGACGAGACGTTAAAACGAAATGACGTGTTTGATTGTATTGACAGTTTAATATATTTCTCCAATATATATATATATAGTTTAATAGAAGAAGAATAGTTTGCTGTGTGGTACGAATACTACCAACCCTTACTTTGCTCGTGGATGTCGTAAAAGACGACTAAGAGCCTTACAACGACCTGGGCCAACTCCATCTGATTCCGTTTGGTCAACAATTACATTCCCAAGGAGGGTTGACGTCTGGCAGGCGGCCGGTCATAAAACTATTGCCAATAACTTTTACAATATGTACTATGAAAAAAGAGTACATATTGTATGGACCCCAAGTAATTGGGATAAGAGTAGGAGAATGATGAATGATATAGTTTAATAGAACAATAAATAATACTAATCATTAAAATGATCATAAAGATTTTAATACATACGATTTTGTAACAATCTTCGCGGTCGGTAATGGTATGATGAAATGGAACTGGATGAAAATCCTGATGACGGTTGCCATTTTGCATTTGATGATAGTATACGACTCATCTTAATTTAAAAAAATAGCTTTTACTACGGTTTATAATTGAAAACACAGAATACGACTGATTTAATTCAAGAACCGAGATATTTCAATATTGAATATTTCGTATAACTGATTTCAGAATAACAATCGAGAAATAATTTTATTCTGAATGTGACCGATTTCGGCGCGAATATAAATATCAATGAGCTTAAAGCAAGCTCGTACAATTAAAGAAAAGTCATATATCGAACAAAGTGGAGAAGATGAGACGTATGTTTAGTTGGTAAAATTTGAAATACCCAAAGTTAGATCACATTTAATTATAAATAACTCTCTGTAAAGTCTCATCATTTTCCGTGTAGTGACGGAGTAAGAATACAATGCATCACTTAATGCATCACCTAATATTTTTTGCTTATAGGTGTCGTAAAAGACGACTTAAGAGATAAAAAATGCGCATAACATCTGTTCAAAGTCAAATGTCACCCCCATTTGATTTATGTCAAACTAGCTTCTGCCCGCGGCTTCGCCCGCGTAAAAGGTTACTTTCCTAAAGTTTTTGATCCCCTATTTTAATTTTTGACCGTCGGTAATACAGTGCAACGGTATTACAATACTCAGGGTTGGAACTTCATTACTGGACTGCTAGATGGCGTTGAAGAAGCTAGATTTTGAGATTTTTTGACAAACAATTTTTTTTATTTTTCATATAAAAATTTTGATAATTTTTTAATAAAAAGTATCCTAATGTTACTTTTAATACCTCCAAGAATATGTGTACAATGTTTCATGATGATCGGTTGAGTAGTTTTAGCGTGAAAGCGTAACAAACAAACTTACATTCACATTTATATGTTAGTAGGGATTGGCTATAATGTTTAATATTATACTATCTAATAAATTATACTAATGTAATAATAAGTATACTAGTATAATAATAATTATATTAATATAATAATTATTATATAAATATAATATTATATTATATACTCGAATTTTACTTCATCTGATTAATAATTATTAGCCTATTTCGCTTAATATCTACCACTTTGCACATAATGCAAGTAGACTTTTGATGTTTACGCAAGTATTACACATTGCCGAAACAGCCACGAACGTCAAGAAATCGTTACCAGTAGCCGCCCCAATGGCGATAGGGAGGGAATTCGTTGGGTTATAGAGCCACGTGCTGCCCTTTCGTCGCCCGGGCGGAACAGACGACATGTATCTAAACCCATAACCCGCCTGCCAAGTGTTACACATTTGAAATTAATCTATTTTACGAACTCTATCGCGTTTGTATTTGATTTTTAATTTCCCGACATTTCGAACAGTTTACAGCATTCATGGTCATGGGAGAACTGTTGTAACCATGAACGCTGTAGTAATAAAATAGTTTTATTTCAAATCTATGCAAGAGAAAAAAATCTCTAAATAAAACTCCATTGATATGGGACCACATAACAACCAACCCATTTGACTACGGTGGAATGACGTATCGTTCAATATCCCTTCTATTGTGAAGGAGGCTCGACCCCGGCAGTGGGACGTACCTATACAAGTCAAGATAATGAAATTCATCATCAATATCAACATTAGAAGCAGTGATTGTCGAGTGGGAGATAGATAAACAGCTACGCGTTGGAGTCTGATTCGAAACTCAGGAATGCTACACTAAACATACACCACTACACTGTTGGGCATATGCCTCCCCACGAGAATGCCATTCGAAACGATCATCTAACAGTTGCATGCGACCTTCATGATGTCATCAGTCCACCTAATGGGGGATCGTCCTACACTGCTCAGCCGGATCGCGGCCGGAGATTCCTAGCACCCGCTGCCCCGCCACCAACAGGCCCGCTACCAAAATGGCCCCGGGGAACAGCGGTACTGTCGTGACTGGGGGGGCGTGACTTTCTTAACGGTCATATTTGTTTTGGGCGGCAATTAATGCCATAATCGCCACGCTTGGCAGGCGATCGCCGTGGATGTTATTAAGTTTCCCGGGAGATGGCCGCTGCCCACTCTCCTGGTGAGACCCTGAGCCGCTCTGATCGCTACACGGGAAAGATGTCAGACCTGTTGTTGTAGAGTTTTATTTCTAGTATTACTTCTCTTAGATGTTATATGCGTTTTATATCCCTTAGTCGTCTCTTACGATCACCCCCAGGTAAGACAGAGAGCGGTGAATTGTATTATTACTTCGTCACCACATGGATAAATCGATCGTAATACTTATTAAATATATTAATAAAAAAAAAACCTCTGAGTACGATTTGCTAGCTGTGTGGTGGCTACGAATACTACCAACCCTTATTTTGCTCGTGGATGTCGTAAAAGACGACTAAGAGCCTTATAACGAGCTGGGCCAACTTCATCTGATGGCGATTGGTCAACAATTATATTCCCAAGGAGAGTTGACGTCTGGCAAGCGGCCGGTCATAAAACTGTTGCCAATAACGTTTACAATGTACAATGAAAGAAGAGTAGGTACATATTGTATCGACCCCAAGTAATTGGGATAAGAGTAGGAGAATGATGACTTACGTGTACAAAATATGTGACGTTATATTTATATATATATAACTTCAATGCCACCATCATTTGTGTCTATATTAAGTAGTATACACGTCAATCACTTGCCAAGAATTGTATTACTGATAATTATTACTCTATTTTGTGGTTAAAATTTGTCCTCATTGATGTCAAGTTCTCAGGCAAGTTTGGCCTATATCTTAGAGGCAAAACCCATGCTAAATTCCTAAAATATGACTACCAGCATTATGATTAAGCTATAAAATACAAGCTAATGATGACGTTACTATATGACGATAGATGCAATAAATCATTACATATTATAAGTAGGGTAGGATAAGTAGGGTACTTACCGTTGTTGTTAGTAGATATAAGACATGCTTAAGATGAATGAGGCAATAAATAGCGTAACTAGATAATATTAGATAAGTAACCTGATCGGGAACGCAGATCTAAAGCCTGCAACAAAATAATTAAATTTATAATGCTCCAATTGTTTGGCCTTTTAAATTTCTATTTATGATCACGAGAAATAATTCATAAATGATTAAAAATTGTTAATTATGTACAAAAAATTCAAACGTTATTTTTAGTATTCAAAATTTTAAAGTGCTTTTCCCACAACTCACATTCTCAAAGTCGTTGCCCCTCATAACTTCAAAACTACTGCACCGATCCTCTTGAAATTTTGAACACTATTTCTGTACATAATTTACGAGGTAACGCTGGAGACTTTTTTATATTGGTAATCAGTTTTACTTTTTAATATCAAAATAAGCCAATTATCTCGCAAAAGATCGCGTTTTTTACCTTCAGTGTTCCAATAAAGTGAAAAATTTAAATTTAAAAATTCTTTCCCAGCGTTACCTGGAGAGAACTATTATCTAACGAAAATACTTTGATTTTTAGATTTCCAATGATCCAGCACCAAGTTATGAAGGGCACCGCAATTGTACTTTTCCCGAGGCATGTCAAAATAATTGCTGCCATTGCCGTATTTTATAATATTTCTTCGTGAAAAATTCATAGAATATTCTTTGAATATCATACTTTAATTTATCATTGGCTTTAGTAAAGAGATTTTAACTATGTAAAGAGGCTTTAATAAAGAGATTTTCATTTAACCTTAAGCTACCAATAGGTGGCGAGGCAAAATACAGCAAATTGAGGCCCCCTGCACTGCTTTTGTAACCCCGAATGATTGAAATCAGTTACACTAAAAAATGGACTGCCATAATATATCTTCCGAATAACGAAAGAATTTTAATAAATTACGTATAGTCTTACCGACGACTAATCACCCCGATGCACTCACAAAATTCACAATGTTTTTGACCTGTAATTACTAGGTATTATAAATTATACGAAGATCAGATTACACCCAAACTTATATTTATATAACATTTGTCTAATAGTGGTGTTGTGTGGTAACGGTTTCGAATACTACCAACCCTTAATTTGCTCGCGGATGTCGTAAAAGACGACTAAGAACCTTTTAACAACCTAGGCCAAGGCTATCTGATGCCGTTTGGTCAAAAGTTACAATCCCAAGGACGGTTGACCTCTGGCAGGCGGCCGGTCATAAAACTATTGCCAATAACTTCTACAATATGTACTATGAAAGAAATATACACATTGTACCGACCCCAAGTAATCGGGATAAAAGTAATGATGTTGATGATGATTCGTCTAATTGTGGTATACTCAAAAACTTGCATAAAACTAACAGTACAAATCTATTACGTTTCGAATACGTCGAAAATGTATCTGTAATACAAGGTTATTTACAGACTATTACAATAATTATTGGCAGATTCCCATCGATTAGAATAGCTCGAAAAATTGGCATACTTTGAAGAACATGCCATTCGCACTTCAATATGCGACGTTCGCCTAAGTGAAGAAAGAAGTAAGAAGTGCATAGGCACTTCTTATCCAAATTCTAAATAGGTAATCATCAAAATCATTGTCCTGCTCTTATCGCAATTACTTATTGTCGACACAATATGTACTCTTCTTCCATTGTATCTATTGCAATAGTTTTATGACCAGTCGCCTGCTTGACGTCAACCTTCCTTGGGAATGTAATTGTTGATCAAACGGCATCAAGTGGAGATGACCCAGGTCGCTATAAAGTTTTTAGTTGTCTTTTACAACATTCATAAGCAAAGAAAGGTTGATAGCATTCATAGCCGACCAATCATACACAGCACTAGGTACCTAAATAAACATCAATTCTAAATGTAATAAAATAAATATCAATGCTAATATGATTATTAGAATAAAGTTACATTTAAATAAATATAATTCAGAAATAACGGCTTTTGAACAATTCCAAGTGTATTGCCGACTCCCTACATAAAATTTATGTTATTGCAATTTGAATAACAAACATCGAAAAAGTTTATAAATACTGTATAAATATTAAATAATAAGTAGTTTATATGTAATACATTAAATTTTTTTATGGGAAAGAAAAATATTCTTGTAAAACTTTCTTGTTATATAGGGTTTTTAATTTTGTGAAGTTTGCTGCCAACTTCGTTGCCAAAGACACAGGAATGCAATAGGAGACGGGAGAGCTACTGCGAAAAACTCTTAAGATAATTGTTTCAATTAGGTGATACAAGGGGAAATCTATTACTATTTTTAAATTTAGGAGGATAGAAAGGACCTACTACTCTCCCACGGTTAATTAATACGCTACACACCTCAAGAGAAAAAGGAACACGGGATAAGATCGTATAGGAAATAATACGCATACAAACTTGCCTTATAATCTTCTTCATCTTCAAATGCGCTTGAAGTTGAACCGTCCTAAAGATTTTTCGTTTAAAGAATATTTAAAATCAATATACAAGGTTTTGGAGAAATTTTCCTTACGTGCCTACCCATCTTGATCCTAACTCGTATTCCTTTTTTCTTGAGGTAGGTATGCGATATATTAATTAACTGAGGGAAACGTACGTCAATAGTACTTTTCTCTTTATATCCTCCTTTTCCAAATAGAAGTAGACTTTATTTAAGACATTTAGCATATATTTCATATAAGACAATGATTTCTGATGTTTAAACAAGAATAACAACATTTGAAATACTACTCTCCGTGTGGTGACGGAGTAAGAATACTATTCACCACCCCATATCTTACCCGTGGGTGGTCGTACGAGACAGCTAAGGGATATAAAACCCATATAACATCTATGCGAGAGAAGGAAAACTCGAAACAAAACCCTATACCAACACGTCTGACCAGCGCGGTATAGTAGGTTAAATTCCCTCCTATTACGGAGGAGGCCCGAGCCCAACAGTGGGACATTTATGGGTTGTGATGATGATGAAATGCTACTATTATTACAGATTCTATGGCGTTTGTATTTGATTTTTAATTTACAGACGTTTCGAACAATTTACAGCGTTCATGGTCACGGGAGGATGCCCATATTCAAAACGTCGGGCAATTAAAAATGAAATTAAAACGTGAAAAAATCCGTAAAATGATTTTATTTCAAGTATGTTGGATATGAATGATTATGTGGGCAAATACAGTACAATGTATACCTTAACAGATATGCATTACTTATATGTATCTTAATGTGAGAATGTATCTTGGATTGCATCATTCTTCATTTACTCCCTTGAACCCATTTACTACCAATGGAATAATGACTAATCGAATGATGATAGGTTGGGATTCCTTTCAACGTTATCACCGTGTTGTGTGGTTTCACAATATTTATTTTATATATTATTTCATTTGGATGACTAAGTGTCCATAAAAAATATTTTCTTCTTTGTACTATATTGCTTTATCATGTTATTTAACCTAATTAAAACGGTATAATACAGAACAATTATCTCACTATATCTTTAAACGAGCAATTCTTGTATATATATATATATATATATATATATATATATATATATATATATATATATATATATATGAAATCTGAAACTCGGAAACGGCTCCAACGATTCTCTTGAAATTTAACATACAAGCGGTTCCGGGGGCCATTAATCGATCTAGCTAGGTTTCATTTATAGTAAATATTGATTTGTCAGTATTTTTCGGCAACAAAAAATATAATTTTCCCTTGAATTAAAACTATTAGAATATGACGGTTTTCAAATTTTGACGCGTCGATGTCATTAAGAATAGACATTTAGCTTAGTTGGAAAATCGAGCTCGGTTCGGATCCTTACTTTCTCTTATTTACTTTTTGGCCTTTTTTTTATTATTTTATTAATTATTTTCATTTGCTCGCATCTTTGTCTGCGTAGAAGTCGAAAATGGTTCTAATAGGATTTTTGTTTGTTTTTTACATTATTAATTTTATTGTAATTTATAAATTATTATGTGTAAATGTTTGTATAGGTACTTATATAGTACAATAATCTTATCCATGTGATGACGGAGTAAACATACAATTCACCACCCCCTTTCTTACCCGTAAGAGAATCGTAAGAGAAGACTAAGAGATATAAAATGCATATAACATCTATGCAAGAGAAGGAAAACTCGAAACAAAACCCTATACCAACACGTCTAACGCGCGCGGTATAGTAGGTTAACTTTCCTCCCATTATGGAGGAGACCCGAGCCTAATAGTGAGACGTATATGGGCTGTGATGATGATGATGATGCTAACAATCTTTGTTATAGTGTAGGGAAGGTTTAATAAAGATGAAAATAACATGAAATTTTGTTATATATTATGGACACGAGGCTTTTTTCTTAGCAGGCTGTTTTGAACACACCGCGCCCATTACGACCGAAGAGACGGAAGGGTAGTGTGCAGCCCCATAACCCACCGTCTTTTCTATCGAAATTAGGCCGACCACTGGTACCACTTCTTTGACATCCACCCGCGATACTACACCTATTACAGTATTTATTTGTAAACAATATCTTTTGTTTTTCTTTCGAATGCTAGAATTACCAGGCTACTCTGTGAGCTTACTCTGGAGCATGTCACATACAACTGCCCATGAGAGAAGCAGCTTTCTTTCAAGTCTACTCCCGCTGCCTTAACAATTTGACCTCGAGCTTTGTTTATGCGAAGCAGACTTTGATGGCAAACTGCACTCTCTGAAATTCGAAGTAGTAATTTGATGGTATTTGAAGAATCCTAGGAATAAATACAGATTCTGCTCGAGAACCACCGGTCAGTATAGTTGACCCGATTACATTGTAATGCAATGTTTATTCTTGCAAACTGGTGGTATTGTATAATTTTGGCGCGCCAACTCTTAATTTTAAGATGTGAGTTGGGAGACCGGGAGCCTGCAGAGTATTCAGGAATTCAACCGGTTGTGGGATTTGGGGTTTATCACTTATTCGAAGGATTTACTTTGATATTTGAATGATTTAAAGATTTGCAAGTAATTGGTATAAGGAAATCGAAACGACTGTAGTAGCGCACATAGGTAAGTAATGGCGTCTTGCGACCAATCTGATCAGCATTAACATTCTGTTTCCCTATAGTTTCTTACTGATTGTTCCTAATATAACTCAACCTTTCCGTCTCGATTTTTACAAATATGTTCATTAAGCGCTGGCTAAACAGCAAACCAAAATATAGCAAATGACTATCTCTCTTTCCTAATCATTATGCGGTAAAAATACCCTCTCCAGAGTAAAATGAAAACGGGTAATATATCTTATGAGCGATGATGAATATATCTTATGATTTCAGTTATTTGGTACAATGTGTTATCATAGCTCTCAATTACATTATTCGGCATAGAAAATTGCTGTCCAAGAATTTAAAATTTCAAACTCAAAGTTCCTATGACGCCGTATCCTAAAAGTGTATTGACTCTTTATAACTTATAAACTTTCAAATGCCGCATTAATACAGTATTGTGACCTTTAAAACACTCTGATTTTAAAGAGTATATCCATAGTACCAAGTTTTATGTGAGTTCAACCTTTTCAGGGTTCTGTATCTAAAGCGTAAAACGGGACCTTATAACTAAGTCTTCGCTGTTCGTCCGTCCGTCTATCTGTCTATCACCAGGATGTATCTCATGAACCATGACAGTTAAACAGTCAGACAGCAATTTTCACAGATGATGTATTTCTGTTGCCGCTAAACCGACAAATACTAAAAAACAAAATAAAATAAATATTTGAGGGGTGCTCCCATATAACAAACGCGACTCTGGTTACTTTTTGCTCGATATATTTTTTTAGTTTCTATTTTTACTTTTGACTTTTTAATTTATGTTTTCATTATATTTATTATATTTAAATATATCTTTCAAAACACACTAACAAGAAAATACCGAGCAAGGCTCGGTCATCCAGATATTATTAATTAATTAACAAATTATGTACAGCATAAAAACTTAAAAAGTATCACAACAATTTATTTTCACAAAATCGTAAACGATTTGACAACATCTAGTTTATGTGCAATTGTGCACCAACGACGGAAAAAATATCACGAATAATATATTTACATAAGTCATAACATTTGTAAGAACAAATCTTAGCTTTCCAAGAAACTGTATAATACAACTAGGTATCATCATCATCATTTTACCTCTTACGCGTCCCTGCTGGACTCGATCCTCCTCCAAAATAGGAAGGCAATTAATCTACTATACCACAGTGGTGAGACGGCTTGGTACAGGATTTTATTTTGAGTTTTCTATTGTAGCGTATAGAAATTGTTATAAACAGTGCAAATTAGTCACTGGTATAGTACGTTTCAAACATGGAACAGAAGGCGCCCGAACATTATTTTTTATTTTTTTTATGTTTATCATACTTCTAACCTAATATAACTATTTATCCTATTCGCCTATATAAAATAGCAGTTATGCTATACTGCCATATCCTTAAAATGATACTATCACTATAAATCTTATCTTAAAATATATTGTAATTACTTAATAAATTGTACTAAGATTAAACTTAAACTATAAGTTCTGCTCAAAGTGCTGATCAGGCTACTAGAGAAATATTTATATCCTAGTCTAGAGTAGACTATTTAAATATAAAAAGTGAATCTTCGACGAGTACTCATTCATGAAGTATGTTTAGTATAAGTCCATGGACAAGATGAGGTGAGAATTCTCTTAAAAAGAAAATATATTACCGGTATAAAAACTTATTTTCAATTGTTTTGAAAATAGTATAAAGTCAGCACTGTCAAAAAAATTATTTCCTATGTGGGAATAATATGTAAGTACAAAATCATTTCAGATTTTGACTAACCAACAAATAAATTTGTGGTAAAAAAAATATGTATATGTAGATTGTAGATATACAAAGTAACAAAAACAAAATCTTTACTATGGTTTCGCGACACCTTATGGCACTTTTATTATATCCTTGACATGATATTTCCCTCTACTACCCGTGTTTACTTCCTCTAGTTGGTAAACGACATCAAATAGTTTGACAATTATCTTGATTTGACAAAATTTAATGCTAGTTTAGGTGAGAAATATTTAGCTGCGTTTGACAAAATTACTCTTTGATCAAAGCACAACCTATACGATGGCAAATATCTGCAAGTCCTACTAAGGAATTAGCTGTTTTGTTCCTACTAGGTAATTGAATATCATCAGTCGACTGTAGTGTACGGCTTTACAAAGTGTACACTTTCGAAGATGATTTCATGATCATGGGCCAAGAAATATGGTGTCCCTGTTCAGGCGCCATCTCCAGGCGGTATAAATTGTAGCCTTAATTCTCTGTAACAATTACCATTTCCATTATACATATTCATACAAGAATTTATATACGCTACACTATCTCTTGTGAAGAGATTTCTATGCATACTATATAATTAAATCGTCTTTCATGACACCCATGGACTAGATAAGATAGGGTGGTGAATTGTATTCGTACTCTATCGCCACACAGATAACTAGATATATGGCCATGCAATGTTAGTTTTAGATTCAGATTTTGCATGTGTAGATATCAACATTTAATAAGTAGATGCCGCTTTCCCCCAAATGTTATGACCGAAGCATTTAAGTACACTAGACTCCATCAACTTTATAAAGTGTAATTGAAATAGAACTAATATCATACGTCAGTGATGAGGGACGGCATCAAACCTCAACTCTATAAGTTGCATAAGGTCACTCGCATACAGCAAGCATCGCAGTAATTTATAATTACCAGGAAAATCATTGACCATAAGAATAAAAGTAGCCATAGTATTGAGCCTTGGCATACTCCGGAATGCATCTGATTTAGACTGCATTCATATAAAGTAAGTCAGACATAATTCTGGTGATCACACAAATAGCCTTTTATAGTTGATTGCTCAACTATAAAAGGTTCACAACTTGACACAAGTTGATTTTGTATTATACGTATGATGAGTTTCTTGTTGTAATAATACGGTTACTTTGACTCCATAGACAAATAAAACCAAAGCTAGCAAAGGTCATTATATCATTCTGTAACTTTCCCACTTTGTGGACTTCGAAGTCACACTCACAATTTTTTTTATACCTTAAACATTTTCTTCTCTTTCTTTCTTTCCTTTCACTTTCTTCTAACTTCTTTCTTTCTTCTTTTTCCGTGTGGTGACGGAGTAAGAATACTATTCACCACCCCATATCTTACCCGTGGGTGATCGTATGAGACGACTAAGGGATATAAAACGCATATAACATCTATGCGAGAGAAGGAAAACTCGAAACAAAACCCTATACCAATACGTCTAACCAGCGTGGTATACTAGGTTAATTTCCCTCCTATTACGGAGGAGACTCGAGCCCAACAGTGGGACATTTATGGGCTGTGATGATAATGATGATGTTGAAACACTTTCATTATATAGCATTACATTGTCTGACATCAAAGACTTTTTATATTGAACTGGTAGCCACTAATATTATCGTGTATAATAACACAGTTTTGAACTTTTAAAACTACATATCTAGAGATAAATATTTAGATAACTATAATATTAATAAATTTCAAGCTATGGACTATTCAGCTTTAGCTATCATGAATCTATTATAGAAGAAATAAATTTTATGGAATTTCTGAAAATCCTACAATATTTTTCTATTTATAATAGCAACTGAATTGTTGTTCGCCAGAGTTATGTTGCATAGAAACATAAAGAAGGTTATTTCGGACTTGCAAACTGTTTTACCACAATATTTATGAGATTTCATTGCATTGCGATGAAATAACGTAACAGCTGCATTGCTATGAAATAACCAAACACTATTAATACAACTTAGGTATATATTAAAGTACTTATATCAAAATAAGTTAAGTGATGCACAAAAGTGAAACCACGGCGAGTCCAAGACGGATGTCTTGGACTCGCCATTGGACAATGACCAGCTATCTAACCATCGTAATAAATATACTAAAATTGTTCCATTATTATGAGGGCTGCACCTAACAGTTAATACATACATATCATCACGCCATATCCCTTGCAGGGTAGGCAGAGAGAACAGAGTGCCAGAGAACTATCCTTGCATACTTCTCTTCATACACGCTCGCCGGTTTCGGAGACTCTTGACTCCACCTTCCTTCAGTACGTGACCGATCTGGTCTAGGTAGGTGAGTCTCGGTCTACCCCGGTACCTACATCCTTCCACTTTCGCATTGTATATCTTCTTAACCAGACGTTCGTTCGGTATTCTTTCCACATGTCCGAACCATCGAAAGGGAATCTTTCGCATCTTTGCACCAATACTCTCTTTCATACCTACTCGCTCTAACAGTTAATAATTTTCTAAAATCTTCTAAGAAATGTTTTACTCGTCTAAATAAATATGTGTAGAAGTAAATATGTCTTGATGACATTAGGTACTATATTTTTATCCTCATTAACTAATTGCTTGTTAGATTCTAGTACAATCTGATTCATTAAAGCATACTTTGTATATCCTTGATTGATTTCTGTATGAGAAAATAACTAAGAATGTTGCCTTAATCATTTTATATGAAACATGCAGCCAGTACTCGCAGGACTTTTCCTAATAAAGCAGTGACCACAGTCACGTAGTACAGATATTAGCAATGACTTATTTTATTAATATATTAGGCACGTGTAGCAATACATAACGCAGTGCTTGTCCCAACATTACTGTATGGAAGCGAGAGTTGGGTATGCAGAAAAGAGTATGATAGTAAAATTAATGCGGTCGAAATGCGATCTCTTTTTTTTTTTTTTTTTTTTTGGGGGCGGGTTACGGTCGGCACACTCCTCGCACCACTCCGTCCGGGGTGACAGAGGGGCGTAAGCATGCACACCCGTAACCCACCCGTGACGTCGCCTTCGTCGTTGGGCCAACCACCGGAGCAGCGTGACTTGACGTCAGTGGTTGGCCCGACGGAATACCCCTGAGGAGTACCCTCTCCTCGACCGACGTCCCCCCTCGGGTAGGATGTCGGTCTTTCCTCACGCGGTCGGCCTCTCGGCGGGTGACGGACTAAATCCCCGATCCAGTCACCCGAAATGCGATCTCTGCGGAAAATTTGTGGAGTTAGACTGACCGACCGCATTCGTAACGACGACGTAAGAGAGCGAGTAGGTATGAAAGAGAGTATTGGTGTAAAGATGCGAAAGGAAATGCTCCGATGGTTCGGACATGTGGAAAGAATGCCGAATAAACGCCTTTTTTTTTTTTTTTTTTTTTTTGTGGTGGGCCATGGACGTCGCACCCCGCCAAATCAGTCCGGGGTGACGTAAGAGGCGGCGCGCAACCCCATTGACCCACCCTGCAAGCACCTCTTCTTCGCCGTGCGAGCGGGCCACCGGTACCCGATCTTTGTCTTCGGTGGCCCGCTCGGCGGTATGCCCTCTCGGGCTCCTCTCAAAACACAAAAGTGGTAGAAAACTCGAAAAATAATTAAGAAAGACTATGATAGAGACATCAATATTGACAATATAATTGAAAATGAAATAATTATAGATGCGGGTGACGATAGCTCAACCGACAATTTTGGCTCATCATTTGAAGAAAATGAAGAAATTGAAGATTCACTTTTCTCGATTTTTTATTTTGTGATTGAGTGAATGTTATTGTAACACAAATATATAATGATAGAAAAGTGACCTTTCATAACATTGTGTCATTTCAAAATACCAAAATTTTAACTTAAATTTTCAAATCAGAACTATAATCCAATGCACTTTACAATACATATTCAAATCCATTAAATACTCACGCAAACTTGAATCGATATATCGTGAGTATCGAGTACCGAGTCGTATGGTTATATCACTATATCCATCAATAAGACAAATGTCAAAACGGGCCTTTTATTTTGTGACAACTATAAGTGTTAAATTACCTACTACTAAATAAATTTAATTATTTTAGCATAGAATCTATTCATCATATTTAGTAGGATTAGGTTAATTAAAAACAAAAACTGGATTTGAAAATAGCTATTTATTAAGAATTACTACTATTACTTGAATTATCAGCGTCGCGAACATTAATAATTATTTCCTCATCAATCAAAGTGCCGAAATGTACATCTCTGTCAAAATCACTATTCGATTAATTGTATTTTTCTAATATTTTCACCGATTATTTGAATATTCGTGAATTGGAAGTTGTCAAGCACTACTGTATAGAACGTGATGACGTGACATTGTTAGGTCGTCACTAACAATTACTGTTTACCATGTTATTTCTATTTTAAATTAGTTCTACGAGTTTCAACATTAGATTATTGTACAAGAAAGTCACCGGCAATGTTAATTATGTAAATAACTTAATAGTTGTTTAAAATTTCAGATTTAGTGTTTACAATCATATGTATACGTTTGACCAAGGTTATTGTGTATTAAAAAATGCAAAACGTCAAAATGCACTTCTTAGATTAGATGAACTATAACACAACTTTCTTTTATATATATAGATTAAGTATGTTTACCTATGTTTGCTTGAAACAAATATTTGGTGCGTATAAGCAATTATTTTGAAAAACACTAAAATACACATTTGATAATTCATAGTTATGAATCTCCACGTAATTTTGTCCGTTCATTATTTACATATAGAATGGTTTCTTGAGGATATCTATAAACAAAATTATTGTGGCTATGTCAATTACATAAATAATAATTCATTATTATAGCTGTGTGGTAGCGGCTACGAATACTACAACCCCTTACTTTGCTCGTGGATGTCGTAAAAGACGACTAAGAGCCTTATAACGACCTGAGCCAACTCCATCTGATGCCGTTTGGTCAACAATTACATTTCCAAGGAGGGTTGACGTCGTAAAACTATTGCCAATAACTTTTACAATATGTACTATGAAAGAAGAGTACATATTGTATCGACCCCAAGTAATTGAGATAAGAGTAGGAGAATGATGATATCATCACTATCATCTGAGCTCACATACATCCTTTAGCTGACGTTGAACCTCTACCTCACTATAGTATATCCATACCTTCTATGGCTCCTATACGACTGAAATTGACCCATTATACAGGGCAGAAGTGTTTGTATAGAACTTTCGAAGTTCATAGGATGTCATATTTTCCTCTTGCATAGATATTATTTGTATAACATCCTATTTAGTCATCTTTTATGGTACCCACGGGGAAGAAAAGACGTATTGATTGATATTCTCACTCCGTCACCGCATTTTACCAGCATTTAGCCTTTTGTGTTTCCAAGAAGTTCTCTTCTTCTGCTGCCCGTTTTCTCGGTAAACCCTTAGCCAATTTTTATTATTCCCAAGAGCAAGTGAGAGATGGCAGCAGCGTGAGATATATATTTTATTTGAATGAATATTTCATTTCACTTTTATCTATCAATCTTTGTGGCTAACTTTATCAATTTCAACATTTAACACTGTTAAATAAATACCAAGCATGTCCATAGATGGCACCGTAAAATAAGTATCATGCAAATCCATAGATGGCACTGTTCACTATAATTTCATCCCACTATGGTGAGTGAAAACAATATTGTAAATTATAATTTTCTTCGAAAATTATATAGGAATGGTACAAAAGTAGGAAGTTATGGAATATTCGGGTAAAGAAAATAAACAATATAAATAAAAAATAGGAAATTTTGTTTTAAGACACAAATATTATAATATATTATTATATATTTATTAATCTGTGGAGTGTGGAATTGTTAACGTCAAACACGAAGTATGATCATAGATAATTATGGAGGGTAAAAACTAAGGAGAACCATCTTGTATGGGGGATTAGTCCAAAAAGTGTTCACTTGTAAACAGCAAATTATTGTTCGAACACTCACCGAAATAGCGCTAGTGTAGCAAGTGGAAATGATATGAATGTAGCAGTAATAAGCAGAGTGAAGTGTGCTGAGTTACGTAGTCAACTGTGATTTGATTAATAATAACCTATGAACCTATGAAATTTGTGGCGCTCTTTTTAAAATTCTTCCACTTGCTACTATAGCGCCACCTTAATTTGCTCCCGTTCAATGGACACTTCTTAATACACTGAGATAGTGTTGTGTAGGACATACAAGAGGCAGTACATTTGTCCCGTACAAAACGTCATAATGTAAGAGCGGCTCAGCAATTCAAAATGTACTACTTCACATTTTCTGTCGCGTTAGTCGTAAGTGAGAGGGAGTGCGACATATACGTCAAAAGTCCAGAGTGAGTGAGAGAGAACGCGTCGAGCCTCATTGTTGTGTGCCTCACTTCAGTACTGCTTCTACTCTTAGTTTATGCTGGAACATGAATTTTATGAACGACGCTATACGCAATATTGAACTTTAAAAGTATTTCAATAGAGTTGCAAATAGCGCGAAATGGTGTGATTATATCCGAGTGAATTAGCTCTTCTCAGAGCTACGAAAGTACGAACGAATATTGGTTGGATTTTGGCGCGTTCTTTAACGATTAAGAGTACAAGTTGTTTCTTTAGATTTAATCAATAATTTAAGAAACAATCAATATTTGTTCTGATTATACCTATAATAATAATTATAGTCAGTTGTCACTGCTCACTTTATCAATCGTTTCATGTATCTTTGAGGTAAATAACACGATAATCACACTTTTGTAAGGTACATATAAATGCATCAATACAAAGTGACATAATTACTCGATACTTCAAATGTACCACTATGATTCAAAACGCCTCGCCTTTTTTTTTGTAAGGTACATACTCGTATAAATGCATCAATACAAAGTGACATAATTACTCGATACTTCAAATGTACCACTATGCTTCAAAACGCCTCACCTCTTTTGAAGCGGGACATTGTACCGGCTCGGCACAAAAAAGAGGCAACTCCAAAGAGTAAAGTTATTAAATTGAAAAAGAGTGGCAACTCGATGATAAAATATGCATGTATGGAAAGTGCTGCCACAAAGAGTTTAGGCGGTGAACTAAAGTTGAAGTAATATATATATACATATCTATATGTGTATGTGTAATTACATAGAATTTTCTTTTACTATGAAAACTACCCTGAAATATAAAAAAAAAACATATCAGCTGATAATTAAACAATAATAATATCAGCCTAACATTGAAACTTGAGATAATTTTCAGAAAAATATCAATAACCGAAAATAGATCGATGACAATAAGTACCTACGCTAGGAACAAAAAATAACAATTGTCAGTTGTCAAACGTTTGACAGGCAGGACAAAATGGCAGCAGTTAAGTTTGTACAACCAATCTGTAGGCGGCGCGACGGTCATTAAAAATAAGTAATGTTTTAAGTGTGCCCCCCCAGGGCAACTCTTACAACCTCATATAAAATTCATGTCCTACTCAACACTACACTGAGATGGTCCTCCTTAGTTTTTACCCTCCATATAGATAATATACTATATATGTAGATACTTCGTCGCGACGTCAGTCATAGACGTCAGCAGTGTTGCATAAAAATCGATAGTTTGACTATCGATAGTTAACCTCAAAAAGTATTCATACTATCGATAGGACTATCGATAGTATCGTACATATCAATACTATCGAGACTATCGATAGTATCGATAGCTCTCCACGAGCAATACTATTAATAACGGCGATACTATCGATAGTGATTCATTCGATAGTATCAATACTATCGATAGTATCGTTAATACCATTAGTTTTAGCGTAAAACTATCGATACTATCGATAGTATCGACTATTTCGGGCTATCGATTGCCAGAAAATTTTCAATAGTATTGCTTAAAAATATAAATACCGTAGTTGTGTCCCTGTTGCTTGTTTTCAGTGAATTTTGTGGTGACTTTTCTAGCAGTAACTTGCATTTGCATTCTTACTTTGAAGCCCAAGTTAGCTAATAATGGTTAAGATCAATAGCCATTGAAAGTTGAGTAAAATTATAATGCTGCGAGACTTCTGGACAATTGGGTCGGAATGTGTGAATGAATGTAAGTGGTACCTTGTACTTGTACCACCCTGTTGACAGTTTTCTGTCTACAGCCGCGGGCCGGTGGTTCCGGGGTAGTACCACACTTTCGCAGAAGATCGGCGTCTGAGTAATGGCAATGTGCTATTGCGCTTCGTTCGGTGAGCGAAAAAGCTGGCAGTTCAACTGGGTGGGTTTGGGGATTTTATTAGTAGGCAGTGGCCTAAGCTATAACCTTAGTATTGCCAAGCTCCATGGGCGACTGTGACACTTACCATCAGGTGTGCTGCTTGCACGTTCGCCACCATAAGCAATAAAATGAAAAAAAAATGGTTTGTTCCAGTATACTAATGAAACTCAGAATGTCTATTACTATAAAATTTTAGTGTAATTATTAGCTTTGAAAGTTTCGGTTAAACAAAATTATGAAAAACATAATCAAGAATTCTGAGTTACAATTCTACACAGAATTATGGCCGTAATTAGTCATTAGATTTGTTGTATTTTTAGCGATATTAATCTAGTGAAGTAAATTTAACAGGGTCCGAAAAACATAAGTTCTCTGTATGCTCGATTGCAATGTGATCCATCTAGAAGGCTCTATTAAAAATATGCTTACATATATGTAACTTCACATTACAGGGATATAGAAATATATATCTAACTGAATCCAGAATATTTTTTAATTGTATATTATATACAATTGAAAATGCAATGAGCGAGATGCAACGTTGACATCAAAATTCCCGAATTGAAAACATTTAAACCATTGTGTTACTCTCTCTGACACCACATTAGGTCCATAAACGTCACAATTTGTTCACAGCTTGCGTTGCATGTATCTTTTTTGTAATAAAGTTTTAAAATATGTCGAATTTCTTCATAGGATTGACCCATTTTAACAAAAAGAAAAAAAAATGTGTGCGTGTAAACCTTTACGCGCGATTGAAGTAAAACTTCTTTGGCGTTGACGACATATATCACTGAAATGATTAAATATTAACTTAAATAAATAAGTATTATATTATAATTATATATATTATTCATGTGCTTTACAATGATTATTACTAATGTTATATTAATATTGTTCATTCGAAACAGGTAATTGAAGCAAGTACAGTAGTTCATTATAAATTTTAATATATATAATTAAAATTTGCAAAAATTACTATAGCGCGATTTAGACTCTAATACATGTCCTCTTAGAATCCATTAACTTTGTTACAGCGCCATCTAGTAATAAATTATGATCCTATTTAAAAAAATCTGTGTTACTCCCTAGTCGCGCCTAAAGAAGTTTTACTTCAAAAAGAAAATAAATAAATGAAATAATCCAAGAATATGACATAATACTTCCACATTCCCACCGAAACTCAAGAAATATTGACAGCAGCAAGTATTGCTATTATAATTGTTTCACTTTGTTAGTATCACAAATTTAATGTTATTCACCTGACTAAAATTTATTCTACTCTTCTTCTTCTTCTTATGTATTGGCAATCAGCTACATATACGAGCTATTGGTGCCAGTGTCACGTTATAAATATTTTCACGTTTTTAGTCTTTCAAGTCAGTCGTTGTCTAAGTCAAACTGTACCATTAACAGTGCAATGGCCACACTGTTAATGGTATCTTGTGGGAATTTTGATGGAAAATGAAAACGTTGTAAAGCACTTTTATATGATATTCACTACATCCTAGTATCGCCGCACATCACATTACATAAAATGCCATCAAAATTATCTAATATAACACGTTAAAACACTACGATATCGAATATAATACAAGAGCACCACATGACGTTTTCAAATTCCCGTCAAAAGTCGTCTTATTCTACTCTATGATGACGCAAATTTAAATAAATTTCTTTAATAATAATGTCAGTACTTGGCTTACCACATAACATAACTTTAGACAACAATACTATCGAATAGTTGCTTGCTATTGATAGTCCAAAATAGTCGATACTATCGATAGTATCGATAGTTTTGAGTTAAAACTAATGGTATTAGCGATACTATCGATAGTATTGATACTATCGAATGAATCACTATCGATAGTATCGATAGTATCGTTGTTATTGATAGTATTGCTCGTAGAGAGCTATCGATACTATCGATAGTATTGACGTATTACAATACAATCGATATACTATTGATACTATTGCTTATACGTAAACTATCGATAGACAATTGATTGTCTATCGATAGTAGACTATCGATATGCAACACTAGACGTCAGTATTCAGAATTTCATATTTAGAGATCGCTGCTTGTTAGCCTTGTTATATCGGGGCGTTATTATTGTTTAGGAAAAGTATTTTTGATAGTGTACATAAGTATAAACATTTATAATAATGAGTACACCAAATACTCCAGCTCCACATATTGACCGTGAATTGGATTTATCTAATACTGGAAGAGGTGTTTGGCTGGTCAAAGTTCCTAAGTATATAGCGAATAAATGGGAAAAAGCTCCCGGGAATATTGAAGTAGGCAAATTGAAAATATCACGTGTTCCGGGTCAGCGAGCTCAAGTCCAATTGTCATTGTCAGAAGCTGTTCTTTGCCTTAAAGAAGCCGGAGATCAAAACATCCCAAAAGAACATCGTCTTGATGTATCCAATGTCACCCGACAGTCTTTAGGAGTATTTTCACATATGATCCGTAAGTAAATCATACAAGCTTCCTGGATAATAGAAATTTCTAAAACTGTTTGTTATATTTTATTTAAAGTTACAGCCAGAGAAGTATCACACCCATATGCCATCATTCATCTTTTGGTAATAGGTAATGAGAATGTACTTCGCATAGTTATAGATTTAGTTTTTGTTGTCAGGATTTTCTTTGGAAGAAAAGTATAATAACTTATCCAAAACTACCAACCTAGGTATCAAAATTGAAACCTCTTCATCACATTTATATCTGTGTTAGTCAAGTCAACATGGCAAGGTTGACGCAATATGTCCTTAAATTATATAAATGTATGCATCTTGAAATTATTCATTCATTTTATATTATTTATTTTTAGCATCCAACACAGATGCTGTGATACCTGAAACTGAAAAACTTTATATGGAAGGAAGGATTGTACAGAAATTGGAATGTAGGCCATATGCAGATACAACATATTATAAGTTAAAATCAGAATCAATTAGGAAAGCATCTATGCCTCAAAGACAAGTGCAACAACTGGATAGGATAGTTCAGAACTTTAAGCCTGTATCGGATCACAAGAATAATGTAAGTGTTATGTAATTTCTTCATTATTTTACCTTATTAACATCCCACTAGTGGGCCTTCTCTGTAGTGTGGGGGTAATTCTAGGTGAATTGCCCCCACACTACATATTGGTCAAACAGGTTTGTATATGGTTTTGTTCTCAATTTTTCTTCTCATGCAATGATGTTATCTGCTTACATCTCTTAGTCGTCTTTTATGATCATTCAGGGGCAATAAAAGGATGGCAACTATTGTATTTTCACTTTGTCACCACAGTGGTATATAATTGGTGAAAACATCATTTCTATCATCATGTTTTTATCTTTGTGTCTGTCAGCAATCCCAATATGACAGTGATTGTATAAGTATTTTTTACCTAAAAATACTAACACTATAGTCTATAAAATATAGCATGATCTCTGTGACAGTTCTCACTAGTGCCGCACGCTTACGATGCAGTCCGTATTTTTGTCGATATAATTCCTTATTTTTTAAAGTTATTTGCTACTACAATAGAAAAACAATATATATATAAATCTTATTGAATTTCAATCAAATGGATTGGTGAATCGATCAAAAATGTAAAACAATCTATGACAATTTTATTGAATTGAAATCAATGGATTTTATTTAATTTAAACTAAAGCTGTTAATTATTTATTTTTATTATTCGAAAGGAGTGCATAAAAGTTCATCGTCACTATTATCGTTATCGCTAGGGTATTCCTGTAGGTTGATCACGAGTTCTTGGTCACTGATTATTTAATGAATAATCATGTTTATTTTATAAAATAATTTATATTTTTAATATAAAAAAAAATGGTCTTATTAATATTATAACTGATGTCTGAATACTAAATTAACACAATTTTCTTATTTTATAGAGTAACCAAGTGGTTTATATATGTAATGATTTGGTTTTACTTGTTTTATAAATAATTAATAAGAATGTTATCGATTTACGTTTATCGATTGTCCCATCTCTATCTTTTTCTCAGTCCAGCATGACCTTGTATTTACGTAAGCATCATATTTTTATAAAATGTTAACTAAATATTTTAAAATATATAAGGTACAAGTTTTGGTGTAAATATTCATTTTTTATATTCATAATTCAGTTGAGATATAACTGGCACGTAAAGAGTGAAAATATAAGCGATCATACTGGTAGGACCACGCTTTTGACAGTTTTCTGTCTACAGCCGCGGGCCGGACCATCCGGGGTATTACCACAACTCGCAGAAGATCGACGGCTGAGTAATGGCAATGTGCTATTGCGCTTCGTTCGGTGAGCGAGAGAGCCGGTAGTCCAACTGTGTGGGTTTGGGGATTTTATTGGTAGGCAGCGGCCTAAGCTACGCTTGGTATTGCAAAAGTCCATGGGCGGCAGTGACACTTACCATCAGGTGTGCTGCTTGCTCGTTTGCCATCATAAGCAATAAAAAAAAAATACAAAATAAAATTGGAAAAATGACGCGTATTCAAAATTACTTCATCGGTTTTGTATCTATCTGTAACAGAGATCAATCTATATTTTAAAGACTATAGATACTCCAAAATAATATGTATATGAGAGAGCTACAAATATTTCAGCAAAGTTAGACAAGCTAGTAATTATTTTTTTAATTTTTGCAGATTGACTATCTAAAGAAAAAGACTGCTGAAGGCAAGAAAGCTAGAGATGACAAAGATGCAGTACTAAACATGCTATTTGCAGCATTTGAGAAACATCAGTATTATAATATCAAGGATTTGCAGAAGGTAATTAAAAAATATTGTGTATAATTATAAATATTATAATTAGTTGATGCTCTAACAAATATGTGTGTGTTAAGGTGTCTGCCATCAGTTATAGAATATATCAATTATGCATGCATAGCTCACCTGTGATTTAAGCTCTGAAATATATTGGAAAGTTATATTCAATGCTCATATTAGCTGAGAATTTAGTTGTTGAATATTATTCATCATCTCAGCTCATATATGTCCTACTGTTTGGTTCGAGCCTCCGTCGTAATGGGAGGGAAATTGACCTACTATACCACACTGGTCAAACTTGTTGGTATAGGGTTAGTTTCGAGTTTTCCTTCTCTTGCATTGATGTTGTATGCGTTTTATATCCCCTAATCATCTCTTACAATCACCCATGGGTAAGATAGGGGGTGGTGAATTGTATTCATACTCCATCACCACACAGATATTATTAGATTGAATATTATTCAATATATTTTCCATGTGGTGATGAAGTAAGAATACAATTCACCACCCACCTATCTTACCCGTGGGTTATCGTGCGAGACGACTAAGGGATGTAAAACGCATATAACATTTATGCGAGAGAAGGCAACCTCGAAATAAAACCCTATGCCAACACATCTGACCAGTGTGGTATAGTAGGCCAATTACTCTCTCATTATGGAGGAAGCTCTAGCCCAACAGTGGGACATATATGAGCTAAGATGATGATGATGATGATTATTCAATTTGCACAAATCAATCTGTAGCACAAAATAAAAATTTATGATTATATTGCTAAATTGTTTTTTTTTTACAGATCACTAGGCAACCAATAACTTACTTGAAAGAAATTTTGAAAGAAGTATGTAACTATAATTTAAAGAATCCTCACAAGAACATGTGGGAGTTGAAACCAGAATATAGACATTATAAACAAGAGCAACCTGCAGAACCTAAAGAGGATAAAAATAGTTCCGACAGTGACTAAAATGTTGGGACATTATTTTATTAAAGTTACCAAGTTGTTTATATATTAAATTAAAATAAATATTTTGTTTAAAACATATTTTTCATAAAAGTTTTTATTGCATAAACCACATAGCAAGAAAATTACTGTGGTATAAACACCACATCATCATTATCATTCTTCTACTCTTACCCCAATTACTTGGGGTCGATACTATATGTACTCTTCTTTCATAATACGTATTGTAGAAGTTATTGGCAATAGTTTTATGACCGGTTGCCCCCTAGACGTCAACCCTCATTGGGAATGTAATTGTTGACCAAACGGCATCAGATGGTGTTGGCCCAGGTCGTTATAAGGCTCTTAGTCGTCGTTTACGACATCCACGAGCAAAGTAAGGGTTGGTAGTATTCGCAGCCGCTACCACACAGCAGGGTATAAACACCACATATGGTGTCTAAATTATTTATTTGACTTCATCATCACAGCTCATATATGTCCCAATGTTGGGCTCGGGCCTCCTCCGTAATCAGAGGGAAGTTAACCTACTATACCGCGCTGGTCAGACGTGTTGGTATAGGGTTTTGTTTCGAGTTTTCCTTAGTTTTGCATAGATGTTATATGCGTTTTATATTAGGGGTGTCCACTTTGAAAAAACATCGATGTTTTTATCGATTCGATAAATCGAAACTGTACATCGACGCATTTCGATGTATCGGATGAAAACATCGAGTACTTTTTCTAAAATATATTACAAAGCTAAAGTCATATCAAAAGTGATACTTTAAAAAAAAGGTCTTTTTTGTGGCATTTATACCTATTCCAATCCCTTATAAAACTGTAATTTACTACATAAACTTGAGTTTTTGTGACATTAACTGGTTATCATCGATTCGATGTTTTATGAAAAAACATCGATACATCGAGTATTTCGATAGCTTTTCAAAACATCGGATCGATTCGATGTTTTGAAATATTTTTCTTACTCCGTCACCACACAGATTATTTGACTTATGATATAAATAATTTATGGAGGATATCAATAATTTATTTTCAATAATATTTTTTATGATATTGTAACTATATAATTAAATATGAGCCAAATTAGTAAAAGAAAAGGAAATACCTATCCGTTATTAAAAAAAAAATTGTGACTTTCAATGAAATCTGTAGAAATAGTTTTATTTTAACATATGCATACCTACTTCCGTAAAAGTACATAGGTAATGCTTGGCTGTAAATGGTGAATGATGATGTGGGCAATTTATCTTTCATCAAAGTGTATATCATCATCATCATCTCCGAGTGAAAGTAAAAAGAAAAAGTGAGGCTCTTAAATAAACTACTGATAAATAGTTATCCGTGTGGTGACGGAGTAAGAATACAATTCACCACTCCCTATCTTACCCATGGGTGATCGTAAGAGACGACTAAGGGATATAAAAAGCATATAACATCTATGCAAGAGAAGGAAAACTCGAAACAAAACCCTATACCAACACGTCTGACCTGCACGGTATAGTAGGTTAATTTCCCTCACATTACGGAGGAGGCCCGAGCCCAATAGTGGGACATATATGGGCTGTGAAGATAAAATAGTTAATTGAGAACTGCAGCTTATCAGTTACTGTGAGGTAACACATGCGTATGACGATTGTTTAAAACTACAATATTTTGACATTGACATCCTTTATTTATCCGTAGAAGTCGTAAAATCTGCTTGGAAAAGCACCAGGACAATGATTAGCTATGCGAAGACATTTTCAACAGACCACAGCAACAGGTTGATGAAGTTGGCGCGTTGCGTTCTCTTCAAAATAATACAATTTAATTACTTGCTTCAACTTTAATAAATATTTCCATAAACAGTACAGACATAAATTTTGAATAATAATTTAATTAAATACATTTAAACTATTACACCTCATTACATCGTCCAATTTATATAGTTGCATCAGTCGAAAGTTATAGAAAAAGTTTACAATAAATCTTCGTATGTCTTTTATATCGTTAATTTACAGCATCGTATTTGGATCTCTTGATATAGTTGGCAAGAAAACACGATAGAAAAGTACCAATAAGAGGAAGGAACGCCGTACCTAAAGCTATTCCTATCAGTATGTCGATGTTGCCTTCCAAATACTCTACAATGACTTCGTAGCAACCCTGAAAAAATATAATAAATTAAAAAATATTGGTACTGTAGAAAAGGAACAGTTCTATTTTGGTGGTTTTTTTTATTATTATTACAGCATTACCTCTGATTACATTCTTAGAAAACGTAAGCAGAGATATAATACCTCCACGGGGGCAACTCTCGTCATACGAATATATCACGAAATCGAGATAAAAATTTGAGTTTGCATTGTGCTGAAGTAGGATTGGTCCTTTTTCGAATTGGAAGCTCATCGAAAAAAAAAACGGACCAAACCCTATTTTAGTAAGATAAAGTAGGCCGCCACTCAAAAATTTCAGTAATAAAATTAGTATCATGCCTCCCTGAGTTTTCTCGCCGGATCTTTCTCAGTGTGGCCGCGTTCCGATCCGGTAGTAGCTGAATAGTTTTTGTTAGTTTTGTAAAAATTGTAAAATTGCCACAATAATAATTATCATAAATTAAATACCTTAATAATAACAAATCATAAACAACATAAATTTTATATATAGAATCATTCTCTTTTTGTACTGGCAATGAATTGTATTAATTTTGTATAAAAGTGTGGGTCAAAATTTAATATCTTATAGGGTAGATATAAATAAATTTCTGTAATAACAATGACATATTGGACGTAAGACACCTCAGTCCTCCCGTGACCATGATCACTGTAAAGTGTTCGAAACGTCGGGAAATTATAAATCAAATACAAACGCGATAGAATCCGTAAAAGTAGTTTTATTTCAAATGTGTAATACTCGCGTAAACATTAGAAGTCATTATATACTCGAAATTTATTTTTATTGTTTGTAGTCTCACTTTTTTTTCTCGACTATAGATGTAAGACCACTGATTTTAACGTTTTAAACCAGGCGTCAAATTTTAAAACACCAAAGCATCAATTTGAAAACAACATTGAAAACTCGACTACAACCTATAAAAAAGGTGTGTTTTTCTATTTTACATGTGTACATTATAAACACTTTTTCATCATCTGACCTTATGTTTGGTTTCATTCCATAATATTTAACATATGATCTGTAAAATGCTAAGAAATTAAATAGATAAGTACTTTCATTTTCTAAACAATAGGTACATAAGCACAATTTTACACGGTGCCATAATTACACTACACTAGGACTAGTAAGACTAGGAAAGTGATATTATACACACGGCCTCCGTTTATGACGCCTGCGAGCATTAAAAAAATATTTTTAGTAATTCTCCTGATGAATTCGCCTGATCCCCGGTACATCCACTCGCGACCGCAGCTAGGGCGGCTACTATCTCTAAGCTCTCTGCTATCTTTAAGAATAATTTAATAAAAATCGCAGCGTGTAACAATGTTCTTCCTTCTATACCAAAAGATATAAGATCAAGTTCAAAGCTTGCATAAAAATACTCATATTTACATATCGATACTAGCAAATTATTTATTATAACGTACTAGCAAACCCAGCCCATTGGTTTGCAGAAATCGATATATCGCAGTGCCACCTGGTGGCGAGTTACATCAATGAGTATGGTTTGACTCGGATCGGCTTCCACCATCACCTTCAATTCATCGTTATTTACCTTAGTGGCGGGTCTCCCTTGTGGTTCATTCTTCAAATCCCAGTTTCCACTACGAAAGCGGTTCAACCAAAAATGCACGGTGTGTTCGTTGACCGTATCCTCTTCAAACACAGCATTGACATTACGAGCCGTTTCTGCCGCGTTAGTCCCACGTCGGAACTCGTATTCGAAAATTACTCTGATTTTCGCCGTACCCATGTTCACTTCAAAAGCTGAAAGTGAAAACAATTGAACGTCGAACGACCAAATGTCATACATTTATTAAACTTGGAATGTTATAGTCTTCGTTTGAAAATAATTTCACTTTGATATCTGACACCATGCAGGTTTAATTTTAATTCAAAGTGGCTAGTACGTTAAAACGGCAACTTCATATTTAAACCCCTATTATTAGTAAATTTAAAATATATACACAACATTATAAATCAGAATTATAAAAGTATACTAACTATTACCATACCAAATTTCAAAAAGGGAAGATAAAAAAAATCTAAAAGGGAAATTGAGACTATAATTGGATTTTATTCTATGTGAGATAAATTTGTAAAGTATTCTAACAAATGATGTGTGAGCTTGTGTTAACAGGTAAGGCAAGTTAACAGGTCGAGAAATAGTCTTAGGAAGAAGATCATACAAATGCACCACTAACTTGGGACAAAAAAAGAATAGATGCTCCAAAGTACTTTCATCCAGGCCGCATTCACAAAGAGAATGGTCTTCAACAAGGATTTTCGCTAAGAAAACAGGAGAGCACACAAATCCCAAACGTAAACGCGTTATCATTGTAGTGGCCAGTTTATTTATGTGTTTTGGACGCAAAACTAGGATTTAGATGGGATAGTAGGCTGAATAGAGCCATAAAACTTTCCTTTATTTAATTTAGTCTTTCCAAGTTTTTATTAAAGATGTTTTAGCTAAGAAGCGTAGATCACATGAGAAACGGTAGTTGTGAGTTTCTAGACTTATGTGGATAGCACTTTTGGTATGATGAATCTGCAATTTCATTACCTGCTATCGCATTTCGACCGCATTAATTTTACTTTCATACTCTTTTCTGCATACCCAACTCTCGCTTCCATACAGTAATGTTGGGACAAGCACTGCGTTATGTATTGCTACACGTGCCTTCTGGCTGAGGTGGTGGCTGCCCAGAAGTAGCCCCAACGCTCCGTTCACTCTATTTCCCGCATTCACTCTTCGCTCTATATCAGTGGTGTACTTTCCATCTCGGCTAAATCCACATCCAAGATATACAAATTCATCCACTTGCTCTAGTACATCATTACCTATTGTTACTCTTACATCTGTTCTGGTTTCATCTCGTTCAAAGACCATTATTTTGGTTTTGCTCACATTCACGCGTAGACCCCTTTTCTTACAATCTTCTGTCATTGTGTTGACTAGGGTCTGCAGGTCAGTCGCTGACTGTGCCAGCAGGACTGCATCATCTGCATAAAGCAAAGCAGTGATCACTGAGTCGCCCATCTGGACTCCCACATTCATATCGTTCAACCTTTGGAGACATTTATCCAGATATATGATAAACAGCCTGGCTGACAGAACGCACCCCTGCTTAACGCCGATATTGACGTCAAACCAAGGCGACATTCCATCATCCAGCCGCACACAGGCTCTACAGCCCATGTAGCTGGACTGCACAGCCTGTAGCAGTTTACCGTTAATACCATACTCCGGTAAAATGTCCCAAAGTTCCTTTCGTACAACCGTGTCAAATGCTCTCTCCAGATCCACAAAACTGCAGAAAACCCTCTGACCTAGAGCCAGATGCTTCTTCACAATGTTGCGCAGAGAGAACACTTGATCCATGCATCCCCTTCCACTCCTGAAACCTCCTTGTGTCTCAAACAGTAAACCATCGGGAACCATCCTCATTCTCCTTTCAACCATTTTACCATACACTTTTGCTGCCAAACTGGTCAAGCTTATGGCTCTGTAATTTGCGCAGTCATTACGTGAACCCTTGTTTTTAAACAAAGGCACGATGACTGCGCTATTCCAGTCCCCGGGAACCATTCCCGAGCTCCAACATAAATTGAGGAGCAACAGGAACGCCTCCCAGACACAGGAGCCACCAAGCTTGACCATCTCGGCAGACACCATATCAATGCCCGCTGCCTTACCATTTTTCAAACTTCTTATCGCCCATTCAACTTCATCCATACTGATGCCATCGGAGGACGCCGTTGTCGAATGTTGATCTACTAAACCACATGCAACACCGGCGCCAACCGTAGTATCCGCATACATATCGCCAAAATATTCACTCCATCGGCTTAACACGTCTTGTGTTTGTGTAAGAATGTCTCCACCTTTAGACCTTATTTTATTCATTCTGAAGGCTGACCAACCACCCCGAGACTTCTTCACCTCCCTCCAAAAGAGTTTGGTGTTACCCTCGAAGTTTTTAGTCAGCCTATCTTCTGCACTCATACTTGCTCTATCACGTTTCTCTTTCACTAAGGCCTTGGTGTCATTCTTACATTGCCGATATATTTCTTTCTTCTGTTCAGTCATATTGTCATTCAGATTCAAAGAAGAGACATAGTCCAGCCACGCTTTCTTCTTTTGCTCTACGGAAGCTGCCACTTCCGCATCCCACCATGCAACACCATTTGTTTTTCTATGCTTCTTTGAACTTCCGCATACTTCTTTCGCTGTATCTACCATACTCTCTTTCAATACTCTCCAGCATTCTTCAATGTCCGATTGCGGCTGGCTTGCCATCGTCAGCCGTTCTCGGACACCCTCTGCATACTTTTCTCTTACACACTCTTCTTACAACCTTTCAACCTTTATTCTTTCAAGCCCTCCGAAGTGGACACGCTCTCGCCAGTGCCTCCACTTTCTGAACAAACCACTAAATCTCGCAATAACGAGATAGTGGTCCGTATCGACTGTGGGGCCCCTGTAGGCTCTTGCGTCCAATATTTTGCTTCGGAGGCGACTGTCTACCAAAATTAAATCTATTATACTTTTCTGTTCATTCCTTCTCCATGTATACATATGGATGTCCTTATGTTGGAAAAATGTGCTTGACACAATAAGGTTTCTCTCCATGCATACATCCGCTATGAGCCTACCTGCGTCGTTCACTCTCTTATCACTAAATGGACCAAGTACGTCCTCATAGTCGGGACGCTTGGTCCCCACCCATCCGTTCAAATCTCCGCGTACAATCACGCGTTCAATGGTTTCTGCCATATCCAGAACTTCCCTAACATTGTCCCAAAACTTCTCTAGGTCTGATGCCACTGAGGATCCTACGGGAGCATATGCTACAACCATGAATACCTTGGTGACACCTAGTTTTATACGGACCCAAAGAAGTCTGGGATTATACATTCCGTAATCCTTCACACCTGAGGCCAAGCGAGAGGACAACAGCACTACTACCCCCATGCTGGCTCGATCACTCTGTGGTACACCAGAGCACAGAGCCATCCCGCCACCAGGAAGATCGCAGGCGTCGCTGCCCCTTCGCTTGGTCTCTGTTACACAGAGCACGTCTAGCTGTTTGTCCGCCATGACGGATATCAGCTCGTGCAACTTACCTTCCACACAACCTCTTACATTCCACGTGCCCACCCGGCACTCTGCTCTCCTCGACTCGCCTGACTGGGCAAGGCGTGATGGGTGGCGGCCCCCATCACCGCAACTGCCGATGTTCGTACCGACGGGGGCGGGTCGGTACGCGTCGCCTCCAGGGGACGCCCTAACCCGCATTGCGGTACGCATATCGAGGCGGATTAGCAGTCTAATTAGACTGGCAGGGGACGCCAACGAGCACGCTCTGGACTATGCCCTATATATGTGTTTATGTTTTTGTAAATCGGACTTAATCGATATAGTTCTAACCTACAGTTATAGTATTAAAATTATCGTGAGTTTGACACATATTAAAAACAGTTGTATTTCCGGCAATACTCACGCGTTAGAGTCGATTATGTCGACCCGGGTTTCGAGCATGTCCGATGCTCATCATCAGGGCGAGTGCGCAGCTGCGTCTGCGAGCCCCCGACGCGCACTGCGGCTAGCGTAACGTGCAGCACGTCGCGACACAGCTTCGGGCGGCGGGGGGGTACTGCTTGCTTCTTGAGCGTCTTCAGCGGAATCGTCCGATGAGTCCCGATCGTTACCGAGGGCATTTGATGGTCTCACAGCAAACTCGCTCCGCGTGCCATCACCCCGACATAGCACGCTGACCACGTCGCTCTCCATCCCAGACAAAACCTTGTGTGTCGAGGTGGTATTGAGTGCCGGTATCCATGCTGAAGGGAGCGTCCACCCACAGTCTCTATTAAACGTACGATGTCGGTTGATTTCTATAGCTTCACGTATTTTGCGAGGTATAAAATACTTTTCTGTGGCTAATACGGAAGCTTTGTCGAACCGAATGTAGTGTGTTGTGTTCGAGAGACTGGCGTGCTCTGCTATGGCTGATTTAGTGGTGTCCATGTTCTTAATACTCCTGACGTGTTCGGTTAGTCTGGTGGCGATGCTGCGGCGAGTTTCTCCCACGTAGCTCTTGCCACAGTCACAAGGTACTCTATAGACTCCTGGTACGCTCAGGTAGTCCTTGTCTTTGGGTGAACGTAGCATTTGTCGTACTTGACCAGGTGGACGGAAGAACGTTCGTATATCATACTTGCGTCGCAATAGGTACCCGATTTTGTCCGTTGTTCCCTTTACGAACGGTAGGTAAGTCGGAGAACGTTCCACTCTTGTTGGTCGCTTACGTTCACTAGACTTGGCCCAGCGACGACATTGTTGCCAATTATACCTGTTGGCCTCTAGTACCTTTCTTACGTGCTCGAGTTCTGTCTTCACATATTGTGGGTCACATATTCGAAGAGCTCGGTTAATAAGTGATCTTGGTACTGAGGACAAGTGTGCAGGGTGATGGTGTGAACTGGCATGAAGATACCGGTCTGTGTGCGTAGGTTTACGGTGGATAGTGTGGTTAAGACTACCATCTGCTTCACGGATGACGCGTACATCCAAGAATGGTAGTATTCCTTCTTTCTCTTCTTCTACAGTAATACTGATCCTGTGATGTAAATTGTTTAGGTGATCCGTGAATTCAGCTAGGTTAGTCTTCTCCACCACAGCGAAAATGTCATCGACATAACGCCACCAGTACCGTGGACTAATTCTTGCAGTACTTAAGGCCAGGGATTCGTACCATTCCATAAAAATGTTGGCCACCACTGGGGCTATAGGTGATCCCATCGCCACGCCGTCCAATTGGAGATAGTATGCTCCTTTCCAAATGAAGTAGCCGTTCTTGAGACACAGTTCTATCCCCTCCATGCCGACCACAAAACCCGGCACCTCCAAAGTTTTATGGTTTGCCAAAAATCCATAAACCGAATTGGCCACTACGTCCTATAGTTAGTCAAATAGACTCCCCCACTTACAAGCTATCTAAGTACTTGGCCTCAGTCTTGGCACCTTTCACAGGTAAACATAATAGTTTTGTAAAGGATTCGACACACTTCGTCCAGTTACTAAGAGACGTACGAATCAAACCCACGGAGGTGATGGTAAGTTTCGACGTGAGCTCTCTGTTCACTAATGTGCCAGTTGATGAAACTATACAATTGATAGGCACTTTGGTACATGACTCTGCCTTACCAACTGAGTGCATGGAGGGGATAGAGCTGTGTCTCAAGAACGGCTACTTCATTTGGAAAGGAGCATACTATCTCCAATTGGACGACGTGGCGATGGGATCACCTATAGCCCCAGTGGTGGCCAACATTTTTATGGAATGGTACGAATCCCTGGCCTTAAGTACTGCAAGAATTAGTCCACGGTACTGGTGGCGTTATGTCGATGACATTTTCGCTGTGGTGGAGAAGACTAACCTAGCTGAATTCACGGATCACCTAAACAATTTACATCACAGGATCAGTATTACTGTAGAAGAAGAGAAAGAAGGAATACTACCATTCTTGGATGTACGCGTCATCCGTGAAGCAGATGGTAGTCTTAACCACACTATCCACCGTAAACCTACGCACACAGACCGGTATCTTCATGCCAGTTCACACCATCACCCTGCACACTTGTCCTCAGTACCAAGATCACTTATTAACCGAGCTCTTCGAATATGTGACCCACAATATGTGAAAACAGAACTCGAGCACGTAAGAAAGGTACTAGAGGCCAACGGGTATAATTGGCAACAATGTCGTCGCTGGGCCAAGTCTAGTGAACGTAAGCGACCAACAAGAGTGGAACGTTCTCCGACTTACCTACCGTTCGTAAAGGGAACAACGGACAAAATCGGGTACCTATTGCGACGCAAGTATGATATACGAACGTTCTTCCGTCCACCTGGTCAAGTACGACAAATGCTACGTTCACCCAAAGACAAGGACTACCTGAGCGTACCAGGAGTCTATAGAGTACCTTGTGACTGTGGCAAGAGCTACGTGGGAGAAACTCGCCGCAGCATCGCCACCAGACTAACCGAACACGTCAGGAGTATTAAGAACATGGACACCACTAAATCAGCCATAGCAGAGAACGCCAGTCTCTCGAACACAACACACTACATTCGGTTCGACAAAGCTTCCGTATTAGCCACAGAAAAGTATTTTATACCTCGCAAAATACGTGAAGCTATAGAAATCAACCGACATCGTACGTTTAATAGAGACTGTGGGTGGACGCTCCCTTCAGCATGGATACCGGCACTCAATACCACCTCGACACACAAGGTTTTGTCTGGGATGGAGAGCGACGTGGTCAGCGTGCTATGTCGGGGTGATGGCACGCGGAGCGAGTTTGCTGTGAGACCATCAAATGCCCTCGGTAACGATCGGGACTCATCGGACGATTCCGCTGAAGACGCTCAAGAAGCAAGCAGTACCCCCCCGCCGCCCGAAGCTGTGTCGCGACGTGCTGCACGTTACGCTAGCCGCAGTGCGCGTCGGGGGCTCGCAGACGCAGCTGCGCACTCGCCCTGATGATGAGCATCGGACATGCTCGAAACCCGGGTCGACATAATCGACTCTAACGCGTGAGTATTGCCGGAAATACAACTGTTTTTAATAACCTACAGTTTACCAAAATCTGTACAGGCATTTCAACGTCATCGGCTCTTTTTGTTAACTGCCGTAGAACTCTTAGATGAATAATAAAATACTTTGCTGAGAATTAATAAATATGTACTTGACATGACAGAAATAACAACATTCAGAATAACAGTTTGTGGATCACACAGTGTTATCCCACGTTACAATCGAACCCGCGTCACTGGCATGGTAGGACGGTATCTTACCTACAATGCAGTCAATATTACAAAATTACATAGGATAAAAATAAGTCATCATTGATCATTCTGCTACTCTTATCCCAATTTCTTGGGGTCGATACACTATGTACACTTCTTTCTTTGTACATATTGTAAAGGTTATTATTGGCAATAGTTTTATTTACCGGCCGCCTGCCAGACGTCAACCCTCCTTGGGAATGTAATTGTTGACCAAAGGGCATAAGGGTCTTAGTCATCTTTTACCACATCCACGAGCAAACTAAGGATTGGTAATAATTTTAGCCGCTACCACACAGCTACCACATAGGATAAAAATAAGTGTAAAGACATAACACATACCGCTCATCTTGATTAAAAACAATAGCTGTTCCCGCTGTCTATAATTAAAAACAACTGATTTAATCCAAGAACCAAGTTAGTTCAATATCAGTATAATATTTCGTGTAACTGAATTCAAAATGACAGTTGAGAGAGTAACAGCTTACTTAAACTGAATGAGAAAGTTTTCGATGCAAATATAAATACATATATTTAAGGATAATTCATATATAAATAAAGGGAAAAATAATGGATGCATTTTTAGTTTAGGTAGTAAAAATTGATATACCCAAAGGTACATGCGACACTAGTAAGAAATACTCACATAAACTAGTCATCGTTTTCCTTATAGTAATGAGGAATAGGAATATAATTCACCACCTTTTACTACCTTACTCGAGAATGTTGTAAAAGGCGACTTACGGCACATAAAATCTAATCTAATATGTACATAAAATCTATGCAAAGCGATAGAGGATAATTATTGTTCATCACAGCCCATATGTGCCCCACTGTTGGTTTTGGGCTTCCGTAATGGGAGGGAAATTAACCTACTATACAACACTGGTCAGACATGTTGGTATAGGGCACGGGTCGCCAAATGGCGGACCGCGGTCCGCATCCAGACCGCCGAGTCATTATGTGCGGACCGCGAAAACTCAGCAACTTGCACTACAGAGTACGTAACAACAAACACCTTTGTTATTTCCGTAACCTTTGTTTAATAAATATTTTTTCTATAAAAAGTGTGGACCGCGAAGGTCATTTCATTTCTTAAAATGGACCCCAAGCGAAATTAATTGGCGACCCCTGGTATAGGGTTTTGTATCGAGTTTTCCTTCTCTTTCATAGATGTTATATGCGTTTTATATCTCTTAGTCGTCTCTTACGATTACCCACAGGTAAGATAGAGGCTGGTGAACTGTATTCTTACTCCATCACTACACGGATAAATTACTTCATAATTCCCTTTGCACAAAATGAGCAAGAAAAAGAAAATTCAAAATAAAACTCTATACTAACCCTAAGTCAACTCCAAAAAAAAAAGTCTAAACAGCATGCAATGGGATACAGTAGATCAATTTCTTTCCTATTGTTTCCCGCCGGGCTGTCCATGGATGTCAAGGAAGCGGTACCAGTGGCCGGCCTAATGGCGATGGGGAGGGAGTATGGTGGGTTATGAGGCCAAGCGCCACCCTTCCGTCGCCCCGGATGTATTGGACGGCGTGTATCCAGATCATAGCTTGCCAAAATAAAAAAAAAACAGTAGGACGTATATGAGCCAAGTTCATAAAAGTCATCATCAGTATGAACATTAGAAGTAGCTATTTGTGGAGAACAGGCGATGAATGAACAGCTACTTAGTCGAGTCAGTTTTGAACATCATGAGAGCCATCTCAAACTTTCAGCATCGCCTGTATAAATAGTAAAGTATAACTTGAATTGACGACGTGACAAGAACATCGTGAGGACACGCATTTTCATACCTATTTGTCTCCATATAATGTAGTATATGCGTCAATCCCTTGCCAAGAATTTTATTACTAATGACTAATACTAAACACTAATGTTTGTAATTCTATTTTGTGGTTAATAAATTAATTTGTAGATATTCATTGATAGTCCTCAAGCAAGTTTGACTTATATTTTAAAGGTAAAAGCCATGCACAATTATTAATTAATGAGATGATGATAATTATTGATCTCTTCTTTTTGTCCATATACATACATACATATCATCACGCCATATCCCTTGCAGGTTAAGCAGAGAGAGCAGAGGGCCAGAGAACTCTATCCTTGCGTACTTCACTCGCTTCACACACACACACACACACATTCATAATTCTCTTCATATACGCTCGCCGGTTTCGGAGACTCTTGACTCCACCTTCCTTCAGTACGTGACCAATCTGGTCTAGGTAAGTTAATCTCGGTCTCCCCCGGTACACACATCCTTCCACTTTCGCATTGTATATCTTCTTAACCAGACGTTCCTTCGGCATTCTTTTCACATGTCCGAACCATCGGAACCCTTTCGCATCTTTACACCAATACTCTCTTTCATACATTTGTGTCCATATACGTCCTTATATTCTTTTTATTATATTTCCTTCATAATGGGAGGCAAATTGATCTACTATACAACCCTGGCAAGACAAATTGATATAGGATTTATTTAGTTTTTATTCTGCCATAATGATCTCATCTATATAAATTAGTTTTCATAATAAAGCTAAAGTAGTTAACTCGTTATCGGGTGCTGCTTGTGGAATCTGGTCAGCCATAATCTTTTACGTTGTATTTATTTTTTTTATTATTTTGCGATTCGAAGGCCATCAAACTAGAGCTAATTATTACTGATCATGTTGTACTATTATGTTTATAAAAAAGTCAGAAAAGAAATAATATTAATAGATAAACCCGTTGAGTCTCTTGCCGGATCTTAATAACGGTTACATTTCGATTCGATGGTAGTCTATTCGATTAATTTAAAATGTTAAAACTGTCAATATTTAAGTGCCCTCGCAGAGCTTAAACATAATAAATGAATTTGAATTCGAAATTCATCTCCAATAAGATTCCATTTTCTTGATAAATAATAAACAGTTATGCAGTGATTGTTTTTTATTTTTGAGATCCCAAAAACACACAAACACAGTGCAAATTTTTGTGTAAATATTATTTTCTGATTATAATAATTATATAAAAATCTTAAAATATTAAATAGGCAGTATAATATATAAGATAATAAGCTTAAAATCACAAAATTCGCTTAAATTCTAAGCTGCTACAAAGAGCAACTGAACATAATCAACACAATGGCACTTCTTGAAGCTTCGGTTATTCTTAAAGCTAACAAATATAACATATTATCACACACAGTGTAAAATGTGAAAGAATATAAAATATATTTTTTTTCATTTTCTATTTTCAAAGTGCTAGTGAGACAAACGATATACAAAATAATTAATATCATTTCCATTAAATCCGTTTAAACTTGCCATGTCATCGTCATAAAAATATTTGTTCCAGATACATAAAATATAATCCTTAATTAATGAAAAAATCGTACATTCATCAAGAGAAATCACGTTAAACAGTTTTGTCACTAACAATGAGCTTCATTTGACCAAACGGTGTGGCGCAGTGGACGCTTACGAGGTGGTCTTTAAAATGACGACCTCCTCTTCTTGAACATACACATTTTGTTCCGGTGCCACGTATGACACAGATGACCGGTCCATTTGCTGCGCGGAAGGAGATGACGGCCCCGGTGAAGTGCGCGGCGAGGGCGCTCGGGGCCCAGGGGCTAGCTAGCCACGCACATTCACTGTTGTACAACCGAAGATCTCGTCAAGCTGGCGCGACGAGAAGGTCACGACAATACGGCGCTCGCCATGGCGACGTGGTATGAACTTGTCCTGGTAGTTCACAAATTCACCCGGCTTTACGTCGCGGAATCTTATCTGAAAGAATAATATTCATTTGAAAAGTTCTATTCCATTTACTTTTATTCAAAAGTACTTCCAATATTACAGTACCTGTCTTGGCCTCTGAACACCAGGTCCCTCAAAGGTGAAGTAGCTGTCAGTCAAATGTACATTCAGTGGATTCTGGAAGCTGAATGTCACGGCGCACTCTTGTCCTATGCATGGTTGACTTCTTACCTGGCATTAAAAATAATATTAGAATCATCACAATAAATAATACCTACATCATAGATTTAATACATTATTATAATGTTTGAACTTATACAAACCTGCACTTGCATCCTTGGCTTATGTAATGGGAAGTCATCTTCGTCAGACCAAGCTTGACGTGTCTGCTTCACGTAGGCCATAGCATGTACTTTAACCATAGAATGGTCAACCAGTTTATCCATGTATTCTTGTGGTGAGACATGCAATTTCAGGACTTCACGCTGTCCAGCACGAACGGTGAACTCACCCTGTGCTCTACGGAGTCGTGAAGCAATGGCGCCAGTATAATAGCAGGAAGAAGCTGTCAGCACACACCAAATGGTACGATCTTCGTGCGATTTATTCTGTAACAATATAAAAATAAAAATGAACACTGAATACTAATAATCTAATTGTGATGAATCGATCCCACACTAATTAATAATATACCAATGTACCTGAATATTCATGGTGCAGTCGAAGGGCTGACCGTATGGAACAATATCAATGTCCATAAGTTCGAAGCTAACATCTTCGAAGTTACGATCAGGATATTCATAATATTGTTGAAGACGTTGATATCCTCGGCAAGATGCGATAACAGCGAGGCGTTCAGGCGAGGAACTGTCCACAGTCTTGTATTCATGAGTAATCTCCAACATATCACTGTCACCTTCGTCGTCGTCGCGGTTAGGGTTCTTAGTAAGGATCTTACGGCCAACTCTGTAATATAAAATGAAATATAGTATCTCTCCTATAACTTTTATTTATTACTGTGATTGAAACACTTACTGATACTGGTTCGAAGCCATCCTAATGAAACCCCATTCAGAGTTCTCTTCCTCTTGGAAGTGGCAGAGTTCTGCATTAAGCTGGCAGTACATGAAGGGTGTATCATACTGGAAGCCGACTTCACCTCGGCGAACAGCTTCAACGCTAGCTGGTCCACAATGATATACAGCTTCCGCTTCTTCTTGAGGGGTAGAATCAATTATTTGCCAGCCACTGTAACCTAAAAGGGAAATGCCGCCATTATATATGTATATTCGTAACCATTATATTTTCAGGGCTTAATACACTAAATGATTTCTAGTACCTTGAGGTAAATCAGGTCGCTGCATCCATACGTCATTCCAGACATGGAAATTCCAGCAAGAGTCGTAGCAATCTTCATCAGGACCATTGGGCACTTCGTTACCATCACGGTCGAAGTATTTGTCTACGGTGAACGTGCGATTTGTATCATGCGCTGATACGTAGTTAGTCACAGACCGGCAAGGTATACCTGAAACATTAAAAATAGTTATTAATATCCTTCATTTAATTATATACATAATTAAGTAAATTGTGTATCATAATTTAGTAAATTTAGTATTTATTGCAAAAATTACCAAGCGCTCTGCAGATGGTAACCACCAATCCTGAGTAGACCCAGCATTGTCCATATTCAACAGGTCTTCCGCCATCATTCAGATAACGTTCCATGATAGCAACAGAACCAGTCCATGCATGTGGTGCCACACCGTCCTTATATTCGCCATCATATCGTCCAACCATTAAGCCATCATCGTCGTGATTCGCATTTATCTACAACGAAGCATAATGTTGAATAATAAATTATAAAACAATATAAGAAAATATAAACAGAAAAACAACCTACCATAGAAGATATAGCACGGCAAACACGAATCGGGTTACCACGTTCTGAATGCTCGAGGCCACTTCGCTCCAACAAGTACATGCAAGCTGGCAAAACAGCGTCGTCAAACTGGCCATAAATCCATTTGCGACCTTTGGGCTGACGCCATGTACCACACCATATCTTGCCTTGCTCGTTGAGGATGTATTCCTTTCTGGATGATTCATTGTCCATATATACGGGATCTTCACGACACCAAGGGTTGAATAGAATATAGACATCTTCGTCACATTTATAGTCGTGACGATTGTCACGCTGACCAAAGCGGTTAGTCTGTACCCAGCAGTTCCATACACCAACGGGTGCAGTAGCAGGCACATGTACTTGGAAAGTGATTGTGTTGCCGTCTTGACGCTGAATACTAATATCCCATCTATCCATGTCATGAGCTAAAGATGCCAAGTTCTGCATAGATCCATGGCGTGAACCATATCCACGACCAAATGTAGAATGTTGAGCAGTGCCACCATATCGGTCCATCACTGGGCGATCCATGGCACCGTGTGGACTTAGGGGACTGTGCTGTAAGGGCAGTGGTTCATTGCTGAATGAACTGCGACGGACGCCGTATGTTGTAGTCTCGCGCATACCGCTCATTGGACCCATGGAACTCATCGTTCCCATAGTGCCCATGGTGCTCATGTTGCTCATTGTTCCCATAGTAGCCATACCCGAGCTAGTATCTTGCATGCGAACCATTCCTAATCCCATGCCCATACCCATCATATCACGAGAATGCTGGAAGACACCTTGTTGACTATTCCAGTTAACAGGTAGAACTACACGGGTTCCTTTAGTAACGCTGGGCTTAGGACCTATAAAATAAAAAAATATATATTATATTAATATAAACAGAGCAATGCTCAATATGCTCATACCCAAATTTATTAAAGTTGTTTCCTCAGAACTTTTTCATTGCCCTATGTAATACTTACCAAAGCAGAAAACGATGCGAATCATATCTTGTTGCTTATCATATGTCCTATCAAAACGAACAGCAAAGAAGAAGTTTTGACCACGCCTAATGACAGGGTTGGGTAGAATATTGTCGTTCACCAAATCATATTGCTCCGTATGATGATCTTTAGAGTTATCACGGGAGTAGAACTCAGTCAGCTCAACCTTTAATGGCTGCTGAGAGTAATAACTCTGAGGCAGCATCTCCATAGTGTCCTGTCGACGTCGGCGTTCATTTTGATCAGCCATTTTGCAGATCATATTGTGAGTATACTGTGTATTCGGACTGTTCCTCATCGAATACTTCATGCGATGTAATGAGCCTGTGCTGTGAGAGCGGCCAGGATGATGCTGGGCTGTAGGTCCAGCACGCTGCATCGGCCATCGACGAGTTTGTCCAGGTCGCTGACAGAAGCTGGATATATTATAATAGGCAGATAATCCAGGTACGTAGTTCGAGGGCATGCCACCAACCGTCATCTGTTGCTCCCTCATGCAATTTAGCGTACTCATTCCTGATGTCAACCCAGTAATCCCACCAAGACCCATTCCAGTCATGCTAGATGTCATGCTGGAGGACATTCTGTCCATGCTAGATCTTCTGACCATAGTCATCCTTGCGAAGAAGTTATACGTGTAGTTAAGGATTCTATCCCAATTGAGGACCTCACTGTGCTCCGGGATGATACCCGAGCGAATGATGCCGTTGAGAACTTTTGGCACGTTTATATAGGAGCCCTTAGTACAAATGATCGTTCAGTGCCCTTAGGTATCAGTTGTCATTGTAGGCGCCAGAGTCTCCAGCTACTGTGCGGACTATTGTTCATGTTCACTGACTCGGAGATGAAACAAGTAAGTCTCTTAAATAGAACTAGTTACTAAAACGTTCGTGGTAGATCGTACAATCGCGCAGAAAACATTATGCAATTATATCAATATTAAATATATTAAGAAAATTGTATAATATAAAATAAGGTCACCGCCGTTGTCTGTACGCTTAGATTATTTAAACTACGGAACGGATTTTAGAACGTCAATAGACAAAAAGATTCAAGAGGAAGGTTTACATATAAAATACATGGATATTATAGTAGAGAAATGCCGAAAATTTAAAATATTTGTGGTGTGATGTCGTAACATTTTTATTCGCTTACATTGTAAACGCTGGCTGAATCTTAAAAGATATATCAAAATAATAAACCACGATATTACATATCTTGAAAAAATCAACAAAAATGTCCTAAGGATAGCCCAGAGTGACAATGTCTATCTTTACACTTTACTGAAAAAAAATAGTTGCTTAGGCATTTATTTTTAACAATACAGTATTACTTCTTATCCAAGTAAATAAAATAAACACGTTGTGCATTTAATGTGAATTAAGATTGCCCTTAACTTCATATCATTAAAATTAATACCCTGGATGTTATCAGAGATTTTATATATTTTATTTGAATATCAAAGCGAAGCGAGGACGGTTCGCTTGTATCATTATTGTTGTCATAATTCATCATCATCATCATCTCAGCCCATATATGTCCCAATGTTGGCCTCGGGCCTCCTCCATAATGGAAGGGTAATTGACCTACTATACCACGCTGGTCAGACGTGTTGGTATAGGGTTTTGTTTCGAGTTTTCCATCTCTCGCATAGATGTTATATGTGTTTTATATCCCTTAGTCGTCTCGTACGATCACCCACGGGTAAGATAGGTGGTGGTGAATTGTATACTTACTCCCACACGGGCAATTATATCATAATTATAATTATTATATTAATCTCATAATATAAACGACAATGCAGCAAGTGCGTTGTATTTATAACAGAAAATAAGCATCTACTTCATAACCATATGTTATTCTCTTCTCAATAAGTAAATATTATATATATATTGTGTTTGTATTATGTGTTTCCTTATATTTATTTATAATTAAAAGATAATTCTAATACATCTGACTATGAATGCTATAAAATATTTTAAATGTTGAAAATTCATTATGCACTTGTTATTCTCAAAATTAGAAAAAACACGAAATATCAGAATATTTAATAACAAGACTTGTAAACGTTGTCTGACAAAAAGTCTAAGGCATCATCGGCATCAGTCAGCCTTTTGCCGTTTTAGACGTAAACCTCCCTCATACATCGCCATAAATTCTTACTAAAGGGTAACTCCCTTTAGTAAGAATTTATATCATCATTCATCATCATTTTCCTACTCTTATCCCAATTACTTGTGGTCGATACAATATGTACTCTTCTTTCATTGTACATATTGTAAAAGTTATTGGCAATAGTTATATGACCGACCGCCCGCGCGACCTTAACCCTCCTTGGGAATGTAATTGTTGACCAAACGGCATCAGATAGAGTTGGCCCAGGTCTTTATAAGGCGGCACTGGACGTCGATGGCCTCCTTTTGCGAGGAAGTCATCTCTGCAAAGGACGCCGCGGAGCGAGAACGCGAAGCACTCGCGTCTGCGAACTCGCTCCGCCGGCGGCGACCAGGGAGAGGGAGGCTCCGCTACGCGCACCTCCTCCTTGACGGCTGACTGGTCGTGGCCAGATGGCTAAGCGTAGGGGTGTCGGGGATAGAATGTCAATAGACGATCTCTCCGGCATCCCGTAAAAGCGCGGAAGGGACCGCTGTTAGGTTTTAGTGGGTATTCCGGCCGTCAATCTCATGGCCGGCGAGTCCCACACACCCCCCCGTCTGTCACTGGCGGGGGATGTGCGCAAAAGCATTTCCACAGCGTAAACAAAAAAAAAGGTCTTTATAAGGCTCATAGTCGTCTTCTACGACATCCACGAGCAAAGCAAGGGTTGGTAGTATTCGTAGCCGCTACCACACAGCTCTAAAGGGAGTTAATATATAGGTCAATTATTGCATCCATTGATTGGGCACATATATTTACGGCAACTTCACAAATTACGTGAGCTTGTGTTATAAACATTTAATATAACACCATTGATAGTGACTGTACATTTTAGTTTGAGGTTTTATACAGATATACGTATTACACGTATTTAAATACAGTTCCACCATTTTTCGTTGTTCAAGTACGCTATCCCTATTGTAAAAGCGAAAAGTAGTAATGAATACCTCTACCTAAAAAAAAACATGCACTTTAATTAATTTAGTTTTTCACACTGTATATAACTATTTTAAAATGGTTACAATACAAGTTTTAATCATTATAACTATTAGTATCGTAGTAATAATTTGATTGCCATGAATACATGGCACATACATATGTAATAACTTTTTTTTCTTTTGTTTTTAAAAGACACCACCCTGCACTAAGGAAATAAACCTTATATTGCGGGGGACTTTACAAACATGCAATTAATGCAGACAAATTACACCCAGACTCAGAACAACACTTTGTGGATCACACAAAGTAATGTCCTGCGTGGAAATCGAATCCACGGCGCTGGCACGGAAGGTCAGTATCTTAACCACTACGCCATCTGTGCAGTCACAAGTCATTGCGATTGATAAACCATTACTATGTAATAACATAGAGTAGGTAATGATATAGAGAGAGCCAGAAGACCAACGGGGTGGGTTTGGGGATTTTATTGGAAGACAGCGGCCTAAGCTATACCCTTGGTGGTGCAAAGGTCTATGCTGGCAGTGACAGTTACCATCAGGTGTGCTGCTTGCTCGTTTGCCACCATAAGCAATAAGAAAAATAGAAATCGATAAACCATTATTATTTAACAAATCTATTAACCCCGTAAATTACTATACAATCTACAATTTTTGACTGCACAGATAGCGTAGTGGTTAAGGTACCGACCTCCTGTGCCAGTACTGTGGGTTCGATTCCTATGCAGGACAATACTTTGTGCGATCCATAAATTGTTGTTCTGAGTCTGGATGTTATCTGTCTGCGTTGATTTTATGTTTGTAAAGTCCCTCGCAATATAAGGATTATTGCCTTAGTGCAGGGTGGTGTCTTTTTAAAAATTAAAAAAAAATGTAATTTTAAAGAGTACCTTTGGTAAACTTTGTAGAATTTTTCTCTCGAATTACTGATTTGTTTCCTATTTTTTCACTAACAACAAATTCTGTTATGCCCGGTTATATTCCTAATCCCTGCTATAGACTACATTTAGTCCCACAAATTAGTTCCCACAATAAAAGTGAAAATCTAATATTCCACGTGATGGTAATGAATGATTTTATAAGCCTCTAATTATTCTTTCTAAACTTCTTTTTACATACATACATACATACATATCATCACGCCATATCCCTTGCAGGGTAGGCAGAGAGAACAGAGTGCCAGAGAACTCTATCTCTGCATACTTCACTCGCTTCCTCAACATTCATAATTCTCTTCATACACGCTCGCCGGTTTCGGAGACTCTTGACTCCACCTTCCTTCAGTACATGACCGATCTGGTCTAGGTAGGTTAGTCTCGGTCTCCCTCGGTACCTACATCCTTCCACTTTCGCATTGTATATCTTCTTAACCAGGCGTTCGTTCGGCATTCTTTCCACATGTCCGAACCATCGGAGCATTCCCTTTCGCATCTTTACACCAATACTCTCTTTCATACCTACTCGCTCTCTTACGTCGTCGTTACGAATGCGGTCGGTCAGCCTAACTCCACAGATTTTCCGCAGAGATCGCATTTCGACCGCATTAATTTTACTATCATACTCTTTTCTGCATACCCAACTCTCGCTTCCATACAGTAATGTTGGGACAAGTACTGCGTTATGTATTGCTACACGTGCCTTCTGGCTGAGGTGGTGGCTGCCGAGAAGTTGCCCCAACGCTCCGTTCACTCTATTTCCCGCATTCACTCTTCGCTCTATATCAGTGGTGTACCTTCCATCTCGGCTAAATCCACATCCAAGATATACAAATTCATCCACTTGCTCTAGTACATCATTACCTATTGTTACTCTTACATCTGTTCTGGTTTTATCTCTTTCAAAGACCATTATTTTGGTTTTGCTCACATTCACGCGTAGACCCCTTTTCTTACAATCTTCTGTCATTGTGTCGACTAGGGTCTGCAGGTCAATCGCTGACTGTGCCAGCAGGACTGCATCATCTGCATAAAGCAGAGCAGTGACCACTGAGTCGCCCATCTGGACTCCCACATTCATATCGTTCAACCTTTGGAGACATTTATCCAGATATATGATAAACAGCCTGGCTGACAGAACGCACCCCTGCTTAACGCCGATATTGACGTCAAACCAAGGCGACATTCCATCATCCAGCCGCACACAGGCTCTACAGCCCATGTAACTACAGCAACAGGAACGCCTCCCAGACACAAGAGCCACCAAGCTTGATCATCTCGGCAGACACCATATCAATGCCCGCTGCCTTACCATTTTTCAAACTTCTTATCGCCCATTCAACTTCATCCATACTGATGCCATCGGAGGACGCCGTTGTCGAATGTTGATCTACTAAACCACATCCAACACCGGCGCCAACCGTAGCATCCGCATACATATCGCCAAAATATTCACTCCATCGGCTTAACACGTCTTGTGTTTGTGTAAGAATGTCTCCACCTTTAGACCTTATTTTATTCATTCTGAAGGCTGACCAACCACCCCGAGACTTCTTCACCTCCCTCCAAAAGAGTTTGGTGTTACCCTCGAAGTTTTTAGTCAGCCTATCTTCTGCACTCATACTTGCTCTATCACGTTTCTCTTTCACTAAGGCCTTGGTGTCATTCTTACATTGCCGATATATTTCTTTCTTCTGTTCAGTCATACTGTCATTCAGATTCAAAGAAGAGACATAGTCCAGCCACGCTTTCTTCTTTTGCTCTACGGAAGCTGCCACTTCCGCATCCCACCATGCATCACCATTTGTTTTTCTATGCTTCTTTGAACTTCCACATACTTCTTTCGCTGTATCTACCATACTCTCTTTCAATACTCTCCAGCATTCTTCAATGTCCGATTGCGGCTGGCTTGCCATCGTCAGCCGTTCTCGGACACCCTCTGCATACTTTTCTCTTACACACTCTTCTTGCAACCTTTCAACCTTTATTCTTTCAAGCCCTCCGAAGTGGACACGCTCTCGCCAGTGCCTCCACTTTCTGAACAGACCACTAAATCTCGCAATAACGAGATAGTGGTCCGTGTCGACTGTGGGGCCCCTGTAGGCTCTTGCGTCCAATATTTTGCTTCGGAGGCGACTGTCTACCAAAATTAAATCTATTATGCTTTTCTGTTCATTCCTTCTCCATGTATACATATGGATGTCCTTATGTTGGAAAAATGTGTTTGACACAATAAGGTTTCTCTCCATGCATACATCCGCTATGAGCCTACCTGCGTCGTTCACTCTCTTATCACCAAATGGACCAAGTACGTCCTCATAGTCGGGACGCTTGGTCCCCACCCATCCGTTCAAATCTCCGCATACAATCACGCGTTCACTGGTTTCTGCCATATCCAGAACTTCCCTAACATTGTCCCAAAACTTCTCTAGGTCTGATGCCACCGAGGATCCTACGGGAGCATATGCTACAACCATGAATACCTTGGTGACACCTAGTTTTATACGGACCCAGAGAAGTCTGGGATCATACATTCCGTAATCCTTCACACCTGAGGCCAAGCGAGAGGACAACAGCACTCCTACCCCCATGCTGGCTCGATCGCTCTGTGGTACACCAGACCACAGAGCCATCCCGCCACCAGGAAGATCGCAGGCGTCGCTGCCCCTTCGCTTGGTCTCTGTTACACAGAGCACGTCTAGCTGTTTGTCCGCCATGACGGATATCAGCTCGTGCAACTTACCTTCCACACAACCTCTTACATTCCACGTGCCCACCCGGCACTCCGTTCTCCTCGACTCGCCTAACTGGGCAAGGCGTGATGGGTGGCGGCCCCCATCGCCGCAACTGCCGATGTTCGTACCGACGGGGGCGGGTCGGTACGCGTCGCCTCCGGGGGACGCCCTAACCCGCATTGCGGTACGCATTTCGAGCCGGATTAGCAGTCTAATTAGACTGGCAGGGGACGCGAACGAGCACGCTCCGGACTATGCCCCCCAACTTCTTTTTATCTATTATATTTAGCGTTATATCATGTGATAATAAGAAAAAAAGTGTAAATGACGAATTATTCTAATATATAACATCCAATTGAACAGTAATTCTGTCTTGGTGATATCGTTTTGATACTTTACCACTGAATTTAACAAATTAAAATAATTGTGTAGGTATATATTACTGATTGTGATTATAACTTAAATTTTAAGAGTTTGCTGTGTGGTAGCGGCTACGAATACTACCAACCCTTATTTTACTTGTGAATGTCGTAAAAGACTACTAAGAGCTTTATCGACCTTAGCCAATTCCACCTGCCGTTTGGTCAACAATTTATATTCCCAAGGAGGGTTGACGTCGGCCACCGAAGATAAATATCGGGTACCGGTGGCCCACTCGCACGGCGAAGAGAGGTGTTTGCAGGGTGGGTCCATGGGGTTGCGCGCCGCCTCTTCTGTCGCCCCGAGCTGATTTGCCGGGGCGCGACCACATCCATGGTCCACCTTGCAAAGGAAAAAAAAAAGAGGAGAGTTGACGTCAGGCAGGCAGCCGGTCGTAAAATGAATGCCAATAACATTTTTAATAAGTCTATTTACATACTGTGTCGCCCGAAGTAATTGAGATACGAGCAGGAGAATGATGACGATGATGAGACATTAAATTTTTACTTTCATCATCATTCAGTTTTCTGCCAGCTACTGCTGAAGGAAAGCCTTCCTCACACTTTGACACAAGCGTACTCCTCGGATCGCATCTATAGATACATATAGTCCACCTGGTAGAGGCCCTCCTACACTACGTCATTCGATACGTAGCCGCCACTCGAGAACCTTTCTTCCCCAGCGGTTATTAGATCATCGAACGATGTGATCTGCCTGTTGTGGCTTCAACATTATCATATCAAATAAATTATTGTCAATCATTATATTTACCATGGACAAACAGTCCAATTGTCCGACTGCACAGATGGCGTAGTGGTTAAGATACCGACCTTCCGTGCCAGTGTCGTGGGTTCGATTCCCACGCAGGACATTACTTTGTGTGCTCCACAAAGTGTTGTTCTGAGTCTGGGTGTAATTTGTCTGCGTTAATTGCATGTTTGTAAAGTCCCCGCAATACAAGGTTTATTTCCTTAGTGCAGGGTGGTGTTTTAAAAAAAAAAAAAGGTATATTCTATTTCGAGAAAGAGATCAATCGAGTAATCCCATTCCTTTAGGCAGCATTCGAGAAATTTAAGAGGAACTTCTCATTCAATATACCTCGCTGTCTGAAAACAGTGATCTATAACCGTGATGACTTATGGCACGAAAAATTGCCATTGCTATTGTGTCAACAATTAGGTAGCATTCAGCAAACAAATGTAAAAATTGTAAATATCAGTGTATTTAAAAAAAAATTACGTGCATTTATCATATTTTAATATCATAATATCTATAAATTAACTAGCTGACCCGGTTAACTGCCTATCGCATAAAACAGTCAATTTCTTGAAAGTCTTCATAAGTTCTAGTTAAACATTACCTATAACATTATTAATAAAATAAGTTAAATCCTAAAGAAAATTAAATGACATTAATAGTTTATTAGATTAAGAAACTAAAAAAATAATAAAAGTATAAGTATCGTGCGCGTGCGGTTTGATTTAATAATTTTATATACATACATAAAAAGAAAATTGGATATTAAATATAGCGCCATCTATTGGATACTTACTCAATCCAGCCGATAAATTACCTTACATTGCCATCTGTTAGAATCTTATAGACTCAAATAATTATAACTGTTTGTCATGCTAGGGCCGCACCTGCGTGGGGTTGCGCGCCGCCTCTTCCGTCACCCCGGACCGATTTGGCGGGGTGCGACGTCCATAGCCCACCGCAAAAAAAAAAAAAGGGCCGCACCTGCGGGCTGCGTGTATTGTCCCGAAGTAATGTGTGGCGAAGTGTCGTACGTTTTGTACACTAGAATATTATCGCGATAATACTGTGGTTATATTAGTGACTTCGGTATTTTACATGAAGTATCGTGCAATAATTAAAGATGGCCGAAATCATTTTCATGCGATTAACTATGGATGACGAATTGCTTTACTTTTATAGATATATTATGCTAATAATTACATAATGATTTTTTTTTGGATCCCTTCATGGGTTCAGCTTCATAATGGCATAAAAATTCTAACACCATTTCATCGCTCCACTCCATATTTATTGATTAACTAGAGATCCTCGAACGCGTCTAAACACATCGAAAATATCCGCCGAAATTAACAACGCTAGTGTTACCACAGAGCGCGATATATTAGCGCGCTAAAACCCTTTGACTTATCGCCAACCAAGCGATAACACACTCGAAGCCCGAATGTTCGCGACGATAGCCGATAATGACCGGTCACATCTGCGTGTATCGTCTCATTGCACGAAGCTTCGTAACGATACACGCAGGTGCGGCCCTAGCATCATAAGAAACTAATAATTTGCAATAAAAAATATTACGACTATAAATTGAGATATAAACTATGCTCTGTCTCTGAAGTTGAAACAATATACACTAACAAAATTTCATTAAAATCGTTTCAGCGGTTTCGGAGATTATCGTAAACGAACAACGTGGCACTAGATTTTTATATATTTAAGAAGATTAGGATATAATAACTCCTGTGTGCGGCACTAGTAATATTTTTTTTGACGTTGGGCTCAGTGCGTTCACGCACTTCACGCCCCACTAATCCATCCGGGGCGAGCGACGGGAGAATCGGCGCTCGATCCCGTAGACCCGCGCAACAACGTACCTCTTGACGCCGTGCGGGCGGGTCACCGGCACCCGGTCTTTTTCTTCGGTAGCCCATCTGGCGGTCTACCCTCGTGGGTAGCCTCTCGAGTCAATGCCCTGATAGTTTTCACCGTCGGGGCGACCAGACCAGACCGGTCGCCCGCTGCCTCAGCTAGAGACACTAGTATTACCTACCCTTTGCTCGTAGGTATCGTAAAAGACGACTAAGAGTTTTACATGGACCTGGACAACTCCATATTCCCAAGAAAGGTTAACGTCAGGCAGATCATAAAACTCGAGGCCAAGCAATTGGGATCATAGCAAGATGATGTTGGTGATGATGACAGGGATTAAAATAACATCGATATTACCTAATATTGATATATAATCATAATTATTATTATATTTTCAATATGTATTTGTAATAGATAGAAAGGATTTTTTAACTTTGTATTTTTGCTGGCAATATCAGCATTAGGTAGCGGTCTTGAAATATGATCTATATTTTATTGTTTTAATAATTTTGTAGGTACATGAATAGTCTTAACGTAAGGTGGTACGGTATAACATTGCTTTACGTATGTTGTTCAACAAAAAGTCGGAGTCAAACTGTTTATCAGTGTGGCCATTACGCTACTGAAAGTGACGCTTTGACTTACTGACAGATAATTACTTCAAATACCTACTCACTGTTATATTCACTTTCGGTAGAATACGGTTCACCAAATCGAGTCATTATCATATTAGTGTTGAGAAAATCGATATTGTAAAATATAGATTAATAATTATAGTTCATCTAATCTAAGAAGTGCATTTTGACGTTTTGCATTTTTTAATACACAATAACCTCTGTCAAACGTATACACATGATTGTAAACACTAAATCTAAAATTTTAAACAACTATTAAGTTATTTACATAATTAACATTGCGGGTGACTTTCTTGTACAATAATCTAATGTTGAAACTCGTAAAAATCGTTTAAAATAAAAATAACATGGTAAATAGTAATTGTCATTGACGACCTAACAATGTCACGTCATCACTTTCTATACAATAGTGCTTGACAACTTCCAATTCACAAATATCCAAATAATCGGTAAAAATATTAGAATAATACAATTAATCGAATAGAGATTTTGACAGAGATGTACATTTCGACACTTTGATTGATGGGGAAATAATTATTAATGTTCGCGACGCTGATAATTCAAGTAATAGTAGTAATTCTTAATAAATAGCCATTTTCAAATCCAGTTTTTGTTTTTAATTAACCTAATCCTTTATAAATACCCGATTACGAAAACGAAAAATGATGTCACAAGCGGGGTTCGAACCCGCACCTCATTTATCGTTTTCGTAATCGGGTATTTATAAATAATTAAGCATATTAAGTGCTAAAAATTTCACCTTGAAGACGTAAGATATAATATGAAACGAAATTTGCATGTCCTAAAATAGTTCACGATGGTGTAAGTGGCAGCACGGTTGGGCCGGATTCCCAATAGGTGCGGGTTCGAACCCCGCTTGTGACATCATTTTTAGTTTTCGTAATCGGGTATTTATAAATAATTAAGCATATTAAATGCTAAAAATTTCAGTAATTTGAATAACCTAATCCTACTAAATATGATGAATAGATTCTATGCTGAAATAATTAAATTTGTTTAGTACTAATTTAGCACTTAATTTATTCATCACCTTTTTGAAAAATAAAAAATTAACCGATTATTAATTATAAAGAATCAATATCGATTTCTCAGTAAAATCGGATATTTTCGATAGCGATTATTTGGTTCACATACCTAGACAACTTACTCAGACAGCTGTCAAAGTGCACTTCTTAGATTAGACAGACTATAGATTAAGCGATCTCAGTTTGTCATCATTAAATGACAGCTAACGAAACTGAATTTCTAAAAATAACCTCGCTGGAATATTTTGAGATAAAAGCGAGGGTTTGATAAACATTATGACTATAATTTCTAAATTTTCTACAATTCTTCGAGCTAGTAGTAAATTTGAAAGACTACCTGTAGTACTGCAAACTTGGCAACCTATATACGCTCGCAAATACTCAAATCTAAAAGAAAGCGGTTTATCGAAAAGTGAAGAAAAATCCGATATCAGTACTGACGTTCGTCCGTTAGGTGAGAAAATTAAAGAGACGACGAAAACTGCATCCTATACGGGAGTAATTTTGCTCGGTGTTGGTGTCACTGGTGTTATCTTTTACTATGTGTTTCGAGAATTATTCTCTAGCAATAGTGCTAACAGCATTTATTCAGAGGCACTAGAAAAATGCAAAAACGTAAGTAAACATCTATAACGTGACGTGAATAAAACCTGGAAACCTTTTTGAGAAAAAATATTCTCGCGTTTTTTATTTAAAACAGAACTAAAAAAATAAGAGATGCTTAAGTATATTAGTTGTTTTCCTTATGAGAGATAAACTTATAAAAGACATCAATAATTATAGAAATTGCAGTTACCCTCGCAGTCCCAAAGCAATTGAATCAAAATAAACACTTCAAAACTGACCCTTATAATTTTAAAAATTTGCATTCCGAATTTTTGTTTAATTTTTAAATATGAAATATAATAAATGTCTGACTGGCTGCAATTTCAGGATCCTAGAGTAGAAGATGCTCTAGGTTCACCAATCAAAGGTTATGGAGAAGAGACGAGAAGAAGAAGGCGTACACATGTAAGCCATGCAGTGTATTTAAAAGATGGAGCTCAACATATGAGGATGAGATTTTACATCCAAGGTATCAGAAACAAAGGTGTTGTGGAATTGGACATGAAACAGGTATATTTTAAGAAAATATTTAATAACTATAGTATATAAATTATTTATCAATAAAGATAATTTATTGTTACAACCAACAATAAGCAGGACTAGTACTTTGCCTGCACATAGTTGTATCATTTTTATATTTCAAGTTTTTAGTTACATGTTCACATCATGCTACTGTACCATTATATAAAATTTTAGCTCAAAAAGACTTGAACTGCAATATACAGATCAAAATAATTATTTTTTATCAATTGCAGTTATCTTTTCTCCTAATTACTATACTGCAGTGATAATTTATACTAATATTTAAATTCTTTATCTCCATACTAATTTTACTATATCATTATTTCAGGTTGAAATGCTAACTAATAAAACATCTTTTTTATAAACACATATTTCAAACTAAGTTCTTTTCTTTTACAGAATGAATATGGTAATTATCTTTGCCGCTACTTGTTAGTACAATTAGATGATTACAGTGGGAAAACTTTTATTATTGAAGATAATAGAGCTGAATTAGACAAAAAAGGAAATGATTTCGGACAATTACCAACACTTCAATTAACACAATAAATGTGGCAAATTTTTGTACAAAACCAAATATAAATTGTAATATATAGATATTTAGTTAGTAGTTATATACTAAATGTTGTAATTGTTAATAAAATTGAAGAGAGGTTATTATAATGTGACTTTGGTGTTAAAATCATCATTTGAGGGCTCTTTAATGTGAATATTAGTGATGCAAATTGTACAAGAAAAATCTCTCAAAATAGGCATATAAAAAGACTTTTTAAATGTGGTACATATAAATTTTAACTTATTTGAAATGCTTTAATGACAAAAGAAAACTCTATATTCCAAATAGGCATCAATCTGGCTTTACTTTTTCTTTATAAGCATCATTAAACAAAGATTTCAAGTTTTTGTGTCAATTCATACATTGCTAATATATTTTGTAGTATCCAATTAAGATAACACAAAATATGTTTACAATGCTATTGTTAACTAATGTATTTGCAGCTGTTAATGTTTTTTCCAAGGTATAACTTCCCAAGCCATAAGTAGACGATGGTTAAAAACAAACATCTTGATTTTATTCAACACCCAATAGAAGACAATGACCAGTGAAAGATATTGAGGCCAGGCCCACTTGAGTTCTTGCATCAAACTTGGAATATATCTAACTTTCATTTCAGGCACCTTTAAAATAATTTGTACTTGCATGGAACCAGTATGCCCATTCTGACTTCTTGAATAAATTGTTTTTGTATTTGTCATAACTGAAACCAATGCAGTAAGACATTAAAAATATAAATCTACATCAATGCAATGCTTGAAATAGAATAAATAATAAGTCTTACCTTCTCTCATAAAATAATTTTCTAACACAGAATCCACCAAGTTATTTGTACTACTTTTTATATAATCAAATGATGAATAATTATATTTAGTATCTATGATATTTTGTTTACAAGGCAAGTGCAATGTTTGATAAAATTGTAGGTCACCATAGTATTTCAAGCTAGAAGACGGTAGAACAAATTCTTTGCTGATCAAAGCCAAACTTTTCATATGTAGAAGGCACACAGACTGTAAAAATATGTAGTTATGCATTATTATGATCTAGATATATTGATATAATAAATACAATGTATATAAGCATTATAGGATTTAAAATAATTCCCCTGGCAAGCAATGTCAACAAAACCAAAGTTAAAACTAAAAAAAAGGTTATCATTAGCCTTATCTCAATCACTTAGATAAAGTGAAACATGTATTTGAATGAAGAAATTCACAAACTCCTCTCAGCCTTTCTGTTTTTATCATCCATCATTTCTTAGGTCTTATTATATGCCTAGACAATATATTTTTCTAGAAGAAACATTATTTTTGTTCATTTCCATATCATTACAGATGTTCACTTTGAGATAAAATATAATATGTGGCCAAATAGCAAGCTATAGATTCATCCTAGTACATCAGGGTGTTTCACAAAGTTGGTAAATTACACCTGTAAATATGTGTACTATCCCCAGAGAACATTGGGGTGTTTTACTACGTTGGTAAATTAAACTAGAAAATACTTGTAGGTACTATCTCCAAAGAGTCCATTAACCATAGACTAATGTCCCTTATGAAGTGAATATTTCACAATTATCCAGTACTAGAAGCTATCATGTATGTATGTGGAAAATATTACTTTCAATTGAAAATCCAACATTAAAATTAACATGAAAGATGTTAATGTCCTTTGCTGAGGTATATTGAGATACATCTTAAATTCCATAATGTCATTTTTACTATCATCATTGTAATCAAGTTCCTCTACCTGTAAATTAGAAAATTATAGTGTCAAACTTTAACAGCTAGTTAATAATGCTTAATAGTGGTAGGACCACGCTGTTGACAGATCCCTGTCTAAAGCCGCGGGCCGGTCCGTCCGGGGTAGTACCACACTCTCGCAGAAGATCAACGTCTGAGTAATAGCAATGTGCTATTGCGCTTCATTCGGTGAGTGAGAGAGCTGGAAGTCCAACTGGGTGGGTTCGGGGATTGTAATGGTAGGCAGCGGTCTAGCTATACCCTGGTATAGCAAAGGTTTATGTGCGGCAGTGACACTTACCATCTGGTGTGCTGCTTGCTTGTTTGCCACCATAAGCAATAAAATAAAAAAAAATAGCTGGATATAAAAATTGTAAAACTATTTAATTACAACTAACCTGAAATTGGAAGCAATTCTCTTCATATTTTAAGACATTGCCATACAATCCATTAGTTTCACCACATACTATTGGCTTACTAGGGTCGTCAGTTTCAGCTATAAGCATATACTCATAAGTGAAATGTATTAACGGTTGTTCATAAAAATACTGCGATCTTAGCCAGAATCCTGCCAATAAGAATATTATTGATCAACAAGAATTATTTTGATTATGTTCATATAATATACATATTGCTATAGGTGTTGAAAAGTACCAGATCTTTTATGCATACTTAATATAATATGGCAGATCCTTCACTATTCTACGACTATGATGATATACATACCTCTACTCTTATATGCAACAAAAAAAGGTAGAACTATATTCAACAGTGTTGTTACAATAGTAAAAACCATAGCTTTTGATAGAAAAGAACTTTTATATTGAACTTCCACATTATAACTGAATAACTTATAAAGACTCATTCTTTAGTCGTTTATAGGCGTAATAATCTTTTTTCAAGGGTAAAACAATGCCAATGGAACCCAATATTCTGAAAACAGCTGTATATCTAATAAAAAAATATATATATTAGACACAGTTAATATTAGATTAGATTTTAATAGTGTTTGTTTTTATTATATTTTATTTTAGTAGCACTGGCTCACAGAATTTCGCCAAAAAACTTAAATTAGTTTAACTGTATGAGGAGGAACTAAGAAAATAATGTTCTTCAGAAACGTTTCTGTGCTTGGTGACTTTTGTTTACATCGGTTACTTAGCAACTACGATATCCTGTTGAATTTGGTAAATGACTTTGTTTGGCACTATCCAAATTCTTCCGTCGATTATATTATTGACTTAACAATCCGAATATAATTATTATAGTCTTGAAAAATTTTCTTCATAACTTATGGCATAGTATGCCACTTCTTTATATTGAGCAGCTGATTCATAATAATAGTCCGTCAGCAACTCTTATGCACCAGATGGTACTGAAGTGCTTATCATTAATAATAACGACTTGGTACGATTAATTGGATGCTGACGACGCGATTGAATTTCCCTGTAATTTTTTTAGAACCTAAACATATAAGTAAACCACTATTATATAAATTCAATACTCGCTGCATATTAGGCACATAAAAAATACTATTATATTATACTCCCGCCAAAACTTTGAAAACAATTAATTTTTTAATAATATTCATGAACATGGATACAAAGACCTTCATGTTTATTCATGTATTTGACATATATCGTTAGCTTAACAATCTAAATATAACCAAGTTTAGTAAAATATTCTTCGAAACTTATAACATTATATAGCGGAATTTCTTCAAAATAATAGTAAGTAGAGGTCTACTTACTATTATTATGAATAAATGCCGTAAGTTACTTTTAAATGGGTGCTGATAACCAAACAATGGTCCTCTTGGGAATTTTGGTAGAACACAAAAATACACGCAAACTGCTGTTATATCTTATTTACTATACTTAAGTACATACACATACATATCATCACGCCATATCCCTTGCAGGGTAGGCAGAGAGAACAGAGTGCCAGAGAACTCTATCTCTGCATACTTCACTCGCTTCCTCAACATTCATAATTCTCTTCATACACGCTCGCCGGTTTCGGAGACTCTTGACTCCACCTTCCTTCAGTACATGACCGATCTGGTCTAGGTAGGTTAGTCTCGGTCTCCCTCGGTACCTACATCCTTCCACTTTCGCATTGTATATCTTCTTAACCAGACGTTCGTTCGGCATTCTTTCCACATGTCCGAACCATCGGAGCATTCCCTTTCGCATCTTTACACCAATACTCTCTTTCATACCTACTCGCTCTCTTACGTCGTCGTTACGAATGCGGTCAGTCAGCCTAACTCCACAGATTTTCCGCAGAGATCGCATTTCGTCCGCATTAATTTTACTTTCATACTCTTTTCTGCATACCCAACTCTCGCTTCCATATAGTAATGTTGGGACAAGCACTGCGTTATGTATTGCTACACGTGCCTTCTGGCTGAGGTGGTGGCTGCCGAGAAGTTGCCCCAACGCTCCGTTCACTCTATTTCCCGCATTCACTCTTCGCTCTATATCAGTGGTGTACCTTCCATCTCGGCTAAATCCACACCCAAGATATACAAATTCATCCACTTGCTCTAGTACATCATTAGCTATTGTTACTCTTACATCTGTTCTGGTTTCATCTCTTTCAAAGACCATTATTTTGGTTTTGCTCACATTCACGCGTAGACCCCTTTTCTTACAATCTTCTGACACTGTGTCGACTAGGGTCTGCAGGTCAGTCGCTGACTGTGCTAGCAGGACTGCATCACCTGCATAGAGCAGAGCAGTGACCACTGAGTCGCCCATCTGGACTCTCACATTCATATCGTTCAAACTTTGGAGACATTTATCCAGATATATGATAAACAGCCTGGCTGATAGAACGCACCCCTGCTTAACGCCGATATTGACGTCAAACCAAGGCGACATTCCATCATCCAGCCGCACACAGGCTCTACAGCTCATGTAACTGGACTGCACAGCCTGTAGCAGTTTACCGTTAATACCATACTCCGGTAAAATGTCCCAAAGTTTCTTTCGTACAACCGTGTCAAATGCTCTCTCCAGATCCACAAAACTGCAGAAAACCCTCTAACCTAGAGCCAGATGCTTCTCCACAATGTTGCGCAGAGAGAACACTTGATCCATGCATCCCCTTCCACTCCTGAAACCTCCTTGTGTCTCACACAGTAAACCATCGGACACCATCCTCATTCTCCTTTCAATAATTTTACCATACACTTTTGCTGCCAAACTGGTCAAGCTTATGGCTCTGTAATTTGCGCAGTCATAACGTGAACCCTTGTTTTTAAGCAAAGGCACGATGACTGAGCTACTCCAGTCCCCGGGAACCATTCCCGAGCTCCAACATAAATTGAGGAGCAACAGGAACGCCTCCCAGACACAGGAGCCACCAAGCTTGATCATCTCGGCAGACGCCATATCAATGCCCGCTGCCTTACCATTTTTCAAACTTCTTATCGCCCATTCAACTTCATCCATACTGATGCCATCGGAGGACGCCGTTGTCGTATGTTGATCTACTAAACCACATGCAACACCGACGCCAACCGTAGCATCCGCATACATATCGCCAAAATATATACTTAAGTACTTTCTCTATATTATAATACATGAAATACTGGCAAAATTACTTAATTAAACACTACAGTACTCATTATAATTTAAGTTTAAATGATATTTCCACATTCCCACCAAAATTCGCACTGCTAATTCATTAGGGTTACCAGTGTCACCGATTTCTTTTATACCGCCCAATTTTGAAATACAAAATCGAATCACATTAAATAAAATTATAGCCAATATAATATTAATTAAGACAGTATGGAGATCAGTTTTATATTGGTTGCTTTCCATTTAGTTAACACAGAGGGACTCTGCGGTACATTGTGAAACACTGCCAAACACTGTGTAAAAGTTGAAATGAAACAGCTAGCTGTTTCTTTTACACAGTGTTTGGCAGTGTTTCACAATGTACCGCAGAGTCCCTCTGTGTTGTAAATGGAAAGCAACCATTACTTTTAGACCTTAGTACACTACTACCTAGTAATATTTTCGATTGGGATAAACAAATAATGCCCGATAAATATACCTTGCATAGCACCGATAAATAAGAAAACTAGGTACAAGTAGTGCTTATATATGTATGTAATGTATGATTTATATTTGGATGTATCAAAACATAGAGATATTATGGAGTTCTGTAACCGTATCCGAAACTATCAGATATCTGAAATGAAAATATGTTCGAAACGGATATAATATGGATCGATATCAGAAAATCCAATATCAGACTTTTGGCCGGAACTTAAAAGCGTCATTTGATGGTCTTGTATTATATTCTATATCCTTAACACGTTAACTGCCATAGTCTATTATAATAAATCGTAAAAAAATGCTTTGCAAATTTTACCCAATATCGTGTTTTAGAGCGGTTCCGCACTACGTCCGATCCGAACCCGTGAAAATATGATCCGTCGTAGCCTTAGAACTATTTTTATAGTAATTTACGCACTAGGTCCGTTCTCCATCATCCGATTTCTTTCCGTCATTCTAAACTCTCCATCTCGGAGAAGATTTTTGATAGACCGAAGTAGCCATAGAATTATTTGTATGAACGCTCGTGCACTGCGGCCGAGTTAAAGCCGAGGTGCGTACGAGCAGAGAGGCAGCGTGGCAGTGGAAAAAATATTTTCATCTATTAATTTAATGAAAATAAAACAAAGGAATAAACTTTCCTCTAATTCAATAGTAGGGATTCTCCACACAAAAATATTTGTGGAAGAAAACAATTAAAACTGTTTTAATTTCCATATTGATGAAAATTGTTCTCTAAAATAGCGAGTAAGGGGTGGTGCGAGAATGAAAATAAATAAATAAAAATGATTTATTATTGGTATTAGTTATTATATGATTTTATTAATATTAATATACTGTTTTATAAAAAAATCACCCGATTTTTAGGTGGCAAATTACCCGATTTAAAATTTTCACTTTTGCAACAACTTTTTGCTTTCTAGACCCATATTTTCACGGGTTCGGATCGGACTAGTCCGTAAGCAATGTCCGAATTCGGTCCGAGTTTTCTAGATCCATATTTTCACAGGTTCGGATCGGACTTAGTGCGTAACCGCTCTTAGACTTGAAAATACGCCCGACAACGCATCTGTGTAGCCACACAGATACGTTGAATTTAGGTATATTTTATCGGTCATATAGTCCGACAAGACCTGAATGTAACACTCATTTGTCGGACATATAGCCCGACATGGTAGCTAACGTGTTAATGTTGTAACGTTTTACATCAAACAATTTTGATGCCATTTTATGTAGGTAATATGATACAAAGAAACGGCCGTGGTATATAAAATCTTTACATATGTTTTCAATGTCCGCCAAGGTAGGTCATTAACAATGGCTATGTTGAAGACGACGCGACGATCCGACTTACTGACGGGCAGTGGCTAATTTGTAACTAAAAACGCAAAGAATTTGATAATTTGTAAAGAAAATTGTAATTCGATACTGGTAACTAGTGTTGCATATCGATAGTCTACTATCGATAGACAATCAATTGTCTATCGGTAGTTTACGTATAAGCAATAGTATCAATAGTATATCGATTTCATTGTAATACGTTAATACTATCGATAACTCTCCACGAGCAATACTATTGATAACAACGATACTATCGATAGTGATTCATTCGATAATATCAATACTATCGATAGTATCGCTAATACCATTAGTTTTAACTTAAAACTATCGATACTATCCATAGTATCGACTATTTTGGACTATCGATAGCAAGCAAGTATTCGATAGTATTGTTGTCTAAAGTTATGTTATGTAGTAAGCCAAGTACTGACATTATCATTGAAGAAATTTATTTAAATTTGCGTCATCATAGAGTAGAACAAATTTTAGTCAGGTGAATAACTTTAAATTTGTGATACTAACAAAGTGAAACAATTAAAATAGCAATACTTGCTGCTGTCAATATTTCTTGAGTTTCGGTGGGAATGTGGAAGTAGGACTTTTGACGGGAATTTGAAAACGAACTTAGGCAGTTGCGGCGATGGGGGCCGCCACCCATCACGCCTTGCCCAGTCAGGCGAGTCGAGGAGTGCAGAGTGCCGGGTTGGCACGTGGAATGTAAGAGGTTGTGTAGAAGGTAAGTTGCACGAGCTGATATCCGTCATGGCGGACAAACAGCTAGACGTGCTCTGTGTAACAGAGACCAAGCGAAGGGGCAGCGACGCCTGCGATCTTCCTGGTGGCGGGATGGCTCTGTGGTCTGGTGTACCACAGATCGATCGAGTCAGCATGGGGGTAGGAGTGCTGTTGTCCTATCGCTTGGCCTCAGGTGTGAAGGATTACAGAATGTATGATCCCAGACTTCTTTGGGTCCGTATAAAACTAGGTGTCACCAAGGTATTCATGGTTGTAGCGTATGCTCCCGTAGGATCCTCGGTGACATCAGACCTAGAGAAGTTTTGGGACAATGTTAGGGAAGTTCTGGATATGGCAGAAACCAGTGAACGCGTGATTGTATGCGGAGATTTGAACGGATGGGTGGGGACCAATCGTCCCGACTATGAGGACGTACTTGGTCCATTTGGTGATAAGAGAGTGAACGACGCAGGTAGGCTCATAGCGGATGTATGCATGGAGAGAAACCTTATTGTGTCAAACACATTTTTCCAACATAAGGACATCCACATGTATACATGGAGAAGGAATGAACAGAAAAGTATAATAGATTTAATTTTGGTAGACAGTCGCCTCCGAAGAAAAATATTGGACGCAAGAGCCTACAGGGGCCCCACAGTCGATACGGACCACTATCTAGTTATTGCGAGATTTAGTGGTCTATTCAGAAAGTGGAGGCACTGACGAGAGCGTGTCCACTTCGGAGGGCTTGAAAGAATAAAGGTTGAAAGGTGCAAGAAGAGTGTGTAAGAGAAAAGTATGCAGAGGGTGTCCGAGAACGGCTGACGATGGCAAGCCAGCTGCAATCGGACATTGAAGAATGCTGGAGAGTATTGAAGGAGAGTATGGTAGACACAGCGAAAGAAGTATGTGGAAGTTCAAAGAAGCATAGAAAAACAAATGGTGATGCATGGTGGGATGCGGAAGTGGCAGCTTCCGTAGAGCAAAAGAAGAAAGCGTGGCTGGACTATGTCTCTTCTTTGAATCTGAATGACAGTATGACTGAACAGAAGAAAGAAATATATCGGCAATGTAAGAATGACACCAAGGCCTTAGTGAAAGAGAAACGTGATAGAGCAAGTATGAGTGCAGAAGATAGGCTGACTAAAAACTTCGAGAGTAACACCAAACTCTTTTGGAGGGAGGTGAAGAAGTCTCGGGGTGGTTGGTCAGCCATCAGAATGAATAAAATAAGGTCTAAAGGTGGAGACATTATTACACAAACACAAGACGTGTTAAGCCGATGGAGTGAATATTTTGGCGATATGTATACGGATGCTACGGTTGACGCCGGTGTCGCATGTGGTTTAGTAGAACAACATTCGACAGCGGCGTCCTCCGATGGCATCAGTATGGATGAAGTTGAATGGACGATAAGAAGTTTGAAAAATGGTAAGGCAGCGGGCATTGATATGGTGTCTGCCGAGATGATCAAGCTTGGTGGCTCCTGTGTCTGGGAGGCGTTCCCGTTGCTCCTCAATTTATGTTGGAGCTCGGGAATGGTTCCCGGGGACTGGAATAGCGCAGTCATCGTGCCTTTGTTTAAAAACAAGGGTTCACGTTATGACTGCGCAAATTACAGAGCCATAAGCTTGACCAGTTTGGCAGCAAAAGTGTATGGTAAAATTATTGAAAGGAGAATGAGGATGGTGTCCGATGGTTTACTGTGTGAGACACAAGGAGGTTTCAGGAGTGGAAGGGGATGCATGGATCAAGTGTTCTCTCTGCGCAACATTATGGAGAAGCATCTGGCTCTAGGTCAGAGGATTTTCTGCAGTTTTGTGGATCTGGAGAGAGCATTTGACACGGTTGTACGAAAGGAACTTTGGGACATTTTACCGGAGTATGGTATTAACGGTAAACTGCTACAGGCTGTGCAGTCCAGTTACATGGGCTGTAGAGCCTGTGTGCGGCTGGATGATGGAATGTCCCCTTGGTTTGACGTCAATATCGGCGTTAAGCAGGGGTGCGTTCTGTCAGCCAGGCTGTTTATCATATATCTGGATAAATGTCTCCAAAGGTTGAACGATATGAATGTGGGAGTCCAGATGGGCGACTCAGTGGTCACTGCTCTGCTTTATGCAGATGATGCAGTCCTGCTGACACAGTCAGCGACTGACCTGCAGACCCTAGTCGACACAATGACAGAAGATTGTAAGAAAAGGGGTCTACGCGTGAATGTGAGCAAAACCAAAATAATGGTCTTTGAAAGAGACGAAGCCAGAACAGATGTAAGAGTAACAATAGGTAATGATATACTAGAGCAAGTGGATGAATTTGTATATCTTGGATGTGGATTTAGCCGAGATGGAAGGTACACCACTGATATAGAGCGAAGAGTGAATGCGGAAAATAGAGTGAACGGAGCGTTGGGGCAACTTCTCGGCAGCCACCACCTCAGCCAGAAGGCACGTGTAGCAATACATAACGCAGTGCTTGTCCCAACATTACTGTATGGAAGCGAGAGTTGGGTATGCAGAAATGAGTATGAAAGTAAAATTAATGCGGTCGAAATGCGATCTCTGCGGAAAATCCGGAGTTAGGCTGACCGATCGCATTCGTAACGACGACGTAAGAGAGCGAGTAGGTATGAAAGAGAGTATTGGTGTAAAGATGCGAAAGGGCATGCTCCGATGGTTCGGACATGTGGAAAGAATGCCGAACGAACGTCTGGTTAAGAAGATATACAATGCGAAAGTGGAAGGATGTAGGTACCGAGGGAGACCGAGAGTAACCTACCTAGACCAGATCGGTCATGTACTGAAAGAAGGTAGAGTCAAGAGTCTCCGAAACCGGCGAGCGTGTATGAAGAGAATTATGAATGTTGAGGAAGCGAGTGAAGTATGCAGAGATAGAGTTCTCTGGCACTCTGTTCTCTCTGCCTGCCCTGCAAGGGATATGGCGTGATGATATGTATGTATGTATTGAAAACGTCAAGTGGTGCTCTTGTATTATATTCGATATATTAGTGTTTTAACGTGTTATATTAGATAATTTTGATGGCATTTTATGTAATGTGATGCGCGGAACTACTGGGATGTCGTGAATATCATATAAAAGTGTTTTACAACGTTTTCATTTTCCATCAAAATGCCAACAAGATACCATTAACAGTGTGGCCATAGCACTGTTGATGGCGATAATTTGACTTAGACAGTGACTAACCTGAAAGACTAAAAACGTGAAAATATTTATAACTAGTTATTGGCGAAATCATGTAAACGCCATTTAAAAAAAAAATGTGGAAGTATTATGTCACATTCTTGGATTATTTATTTTTCTAGTGTGTTTATCAGTATCACACAGTGTTATATTACATTCATTGGTATATACTAAGACGGAAAATGTCTTTTCACATATAGTCTGTATAAACTTTTAATACAAATTCTTTGGCTGTACTAGTTATATCTGGCTGGTATTGATAACATAATAAATGTATCATTTAAATAAAGAAACAATTTAATAAAATGTTATTTGCCGCCGTCTTTCATTTTATTTTCTTTCTGTTAAAATGAGTCAATCCTATGAAGAGATTCGACATATTTTAAAACTTTATTACAAAATAGATACATGCAACGCAAGCTGTGAAAAAATTGTGATGTTTATGGACCTAATGCGGTGTCAGAGAGAGTAACACAAAGTTGGTTTAAATGTTTTCAATTCGGGAATTTTGATGTCAACGTTGCATCTCGCTCATTTCATTTTCAATTGTAAATAATATACAATTGAAAATTGATTCTAGATTCAGTTAGATATATATTTCTATTTCCCTATAATGTGAAGTTACATATATGTAAACATATTTTTAATAGAGCCTTCTAGATGGATTACATTGCAATCGAGCGTACAGAGAACTTATGTTTTTCGGACCCTGTTAAATTTATTTTACTAAATTAATATTGTTAAAAATACAACAAATCTAATGACTAATTGCGGCCATAATTCTGTGTAGAATTGTAACTCAGAATTTTTTATTGTTTTTCTTAATTTTGTTTAACCGAAACTTTCAAAACTAATAATTACAATAAAATTTTGGTACAATAGACATTCTGAGTTTCATTAGTATACTGGAACAAACCATTTTATTTTATTGTTTATGGTGGCGAACGAGCAAGCAGCACACCTGATGGTAAGTGTCACTGCCGCCCATGGAGCTTGGCAATACCAAGGCTATAGCTTAGACCACTGGCTACTAATAAAATCCCCAAACCCACCCAGTTGGGCTGCCGGCTTTCTCGCTCACCGAACGAAGCGCAATAGCACATTGCCATTACTCAGACGTCAATCTTCTGCGAGAGTGTGGTACTACCCCAGACGCACCGGCCCGCGGCTTAAGACAGAAAAATGTCAACAGTGTGGTACAAGTACAAGGTACCACTTACATTCATTCACACTCACATTCTGACCCAATTGTCCAGAGGTCTCGGAGCATTATAATTTCACTCAACTTTCAATGGCTATTGATCTTAACCATTATTAGCTAACTTGGGCTTCAAAGTAAGAACGCTAATGCACGTTACTGCTAGAAAAGTCACCACAAAATTCACTGAAAACAAGCAACAGGGACATAACTACAGTATTTATATTTTTAAGCAATACTATTGAAAATTTTCTAGCAATCGATAGCCCGAAATAGTCGATACTATCGATAGTATCGATAGTTTTAGGTTAAAAGTAATGGTATTAACGATACTATCGATAGTATTGATACTATCGATAGTATTGATACTATCGATAGTATTGATATTATCGAATGAATCATTATTGTTAGTATCGGTAGTATCGCTGTTATTAATAGTATTGCTCGTGGAGAGCTATCGATACTATCGATAGTCTCGATAGTATTGATATGTGACGATACTATCGATAGTACTATCGATATTATGAATACTTTTTGAGGTTTACTATCGATAGTCAAACTATCAATTTTTATGCAACACTGCTGGTAACAATGGGCTCGTCTTAACAGCTTACTGCCAATATAAAAAAGAACAAGTAGTTCGTATAGTAATAATGTCGCAATGTTACAATAAGCGCTCATAACAATGAAAAATTGAAAACGATGAAATCGTTATGAGAACGTTAACTAAAGAGGTATTTTCATTGAAAATACCCCAAGTTATTACACGTTACGACCACGGGCATTATGGCCATGGAAAAAACGTCACAAACGACGTCATTATTTTCGCCTACGTCACGCTCACAACAGCCTACAACGATCTATTAGCAAGGCTAAATTAATAGGATACCCTATTCCACTTGCAGACCATAGAGTAAAATAATATACTGCAAAGTAACTATAGTAGTGGCAGTAAGCAGTAACGATAGTAACGCTCGCAAGCGAATGGAGTGTAGGGATGCGACATCGGTCAGAAGAAACATCGATGATATCAAAATTGAAATATCGATGTTGAAAATATCGAAGTTAATGAACGATATATCGATGTTTATGAACGGTATATTGACGTTTTTTTATCACCGTTTATATAAACTTGTGACTTGTTTCTTCAATGCAAAATTGCAAATGAAACATCGTTTTTTTAACATAGTTGTATCGCCCAAACCACCTTAGCACACCTTTGTTAATTCTTGTTTTCACTAACATCATCCTTTTACGGCACTGTCACTTTTATCTTTCAATGAAATATCACATACACTTATGAATGCTCTCATTCCTACTAAATACTATGCTTATTCTATTTACCCGACTGCAAAGGAGTGGTATTGTGTTTAACAGTCTATGTATGTATGTATGTTTGTATGTTCCTTTGAAGCACTATATGTATATATAGTGCTTCAAAGGAACATACAAACACCAAACATCAAACGCCTGGGCCGATTTTTATGATTCGCACGTCAATCGATTCCTCTTAATCCGGCGAGTGTCCCTAAAGATATGAAGTTATTGAAAATTCAATATGGCGACTACTGGACGCCATATTGTGAAAATTAAAAAAATTAAAGTCAACAAACTATATCGAGTGGAGTATCGTTAAATAGGTATTTAAAAATCATTTTTAGGTTTCGCTCAACATTTTTCGATTTGACTGGCCGTTTAGGATCTATATCGATTTAAAGTTTCGTAACAACCTTTCTCACATATAGGTTTTTTAGACAGTAGAAATTTACGATGAAAAGACGAAAAATTCATATAACTGGATGTGGATGGAGATATACTGAAGTATCTAGTAGGTATATTGTCCAATATACCATAGGTAGTCCTACCTAAAGTATCTAATGTCTGACGCGGTCGCCCATCTCCAATTTCTAACGATTTAGTACTCAACTTCAATCGAAAAACTATATATAGTTAGGTACTTACCTACTTATTAATAAATAAGATAACTATAGCTACCTAGGTATTTATAACTAAAAAGTATAAAATAAAAAAAATTATTAAAAAAATCAAAAAACTCGACTGCGTAAAAATCGTTCCAAACTCGTCACGTAATTAGCGTTCAATAGCGTTCACTACAATTCAACAGCGTGGGCACACACTAACACAACCCTATCACCATTTATAGTGCCACAAACTTATCTGACCCGGTGACAGCGTCGCTGTTATCGCATTTAGTGTTGCCAGTAAAATTCCATTTGCAATAAAATCGGTAAGTACTTCCCCATGTGGTAACGGGTTTAGAAAACAATATTCAACTCCTTTACAGAATTATCTGTGGAAGTCATCAAAAATGGAATTATAGCATATTCACCCGTGGGCTCACGGATGGGAAGTAGATAAATGTGTTACAAGTATTAATGCTTATGAACACATTATTATATGCTTACTAGAGAAACAAAAATGTAGTTTTTATAAATACTTATATTTTAACACAATAATTATGATCTACAAATATAGGGCAAATTATTTGTAATGAACATATTCCAGGTATAGTCATTTGAATCGTCAGTCACTTTATCATATGAAACATCACTTTCAGTCTCACTGTCACTGTCTAAAGTCGTAATGGAAGGCTCCTCTAAACATGTATCCCTTTAGTATTCGTTTTCAAATTTTTTCACGTGATTTCAGTGATTTTTTCCATTCGTTTATAGTTATTTTATTAATAGCCTCTGCAATTAATTTAGGCGTTGTTGAATTAGAGTTTTTAATATTCTGCTCTATTATGTTTCGTTTCATTGAGCTCCAAATCATTTCAATTGGATTTAATCGCAAGGGTATGGTAGAATGGATTACGTCAATTTCATAACTTCGCTTAGGCTTGTGTCTTAATTATTTCATAAAGCTGCGCCTTTGTAAGCCGTTGATTCCATTTAAAATCTATCTCCTCTTGAAGTACATCATTAACTTTGGAATTGTGGGAATTATTTTTTGCACACTGTAAAATTGATGTATTTTTCGTCTATTGACACCGAGATCAAAATCACCAACTTTAATTTTACTTTTCGTCCTCTTCAGTTTTTTTTTTGGTGTAGAAATTTTTACTTCACTCTCATCAGCCTGTCCTTTTTTCCTTTACAAGTTTTCTTACAAATCGTTCTCCAAACCTTAAAAAAATATTTTTTACATTAAATACACATATATTTTCTGATCATAAACAGATAGATGTATACACAGAGATACATATATATACTAACTATGTACTTACAAGAAAATTATGTTACAGTTAATAACAATCAAGTACATTCATTACAATTAAATTTACATAAATAGAATACTATTGTATTATTTGTATAAATATATAATAATTATATTCAAAATATAATTAGACTCTAAGAACAAATTAATTCATTATATTTAACACAACAAATTATACATAATGTTTATTAATAGTGTTCTTTTTATTTCAAAAACTAGCAACACTAACCTGTGGCTGTTTATATAATTTTTCAAAAGGTATTAATGATACCTGAAGATGTTTTTCTTCCTTCATATAACTTAAAACTTGTAATATAACATTTACTGCATCACATTTCGCATTTTAAAACCACAAAAAGTAAATAAACATGGAGTAAACAACCAACAACTGAAATATCAGCATATAGGGAGGACGATTGACGTTTGATGACATTTCAAAATGGCGTCATTAGTTCATCAATTTGCCACCGGGTCAGATAAGTTTGTGGCACTATAAAATAAATATATGTACATAGATGTATTTATTTGTATTGCTGAATGAGTGAGCGAGACGCTAAATTGAAAAATGTGTGACTGAGACAGGTAATCTTTGTAGAAGTTGTAGACTTGTAGAAGTTGTAGAACACAACTAGAGCGCAGCTGTACGTGGAAAGCGCGGGAAACAGTTGTCTGGTTCGAACGTGTTTTTGGATTTTTAATTTTAAAATTGTTTAATTTTTCATATTATTAACAGAATTTGATCAGTTGGAAGCACATTCTTTGTATTTATGTATATTTAGTTTATTTTTAGTAGTGTATTGTGTAGTGTCTTGCTGCTAAAATAGGGTAAGATTTTTTAAACTATTTATCGGATATGGACCCCCCAGGCGATCCTGGGGGGACCATCCCTGAAGTGGGGCATGTTGTAAGTATTTATGACTGCACTAGTCTTGATACTGATGCATCTTATTCTCATGATGGTGTTGTTAGACGAAAACGCACCGCAATTCGTACGTGCAAACATTGCAATAAGAAAAGATCCAAGAGACGCTACGGCGAGGATAGAAAAGTAAGAGATGAGGATTGTCAATGTTCTACGGAGCATATTTCGAATATTACTAATGCTGTTAATACACCATCAATTCCCTCTACGTCTCAGTCTCATGTAGTTGATAATAGCTCGACAAACATTGCACCCCAACCTGTTGCAAGACTTTTATATCAGCAATCGGATGCAAGTCCGTATGTAGTTCATATTCAGCGCAACCAAGACTCTCCAAATGATGGTACAACACTGCACCCAATTACATTTGGTAAATTCTTAAAAAGTAATGCATTTCCATGTGTTATAAACGGTAGCTTGAAACGTATTGGAAGAAATAGGTTGTCAATTTCATTCTCTGACTATAAAGCAGCCAACAATTTTATTAATAACCAAAACTTAGTATCAGCAAATTATAAGACCTTTATTCCATCTTTTACGGTAACGCGCTTGGGTATAGTGAGAGGAGTTCCGTCCGAATGGTCTGAGGAATCTATTATAGACAACATTTCAGTGCCTATCGGTTGTGGTCCCATTCTAAAGGTAAGGCGTTTAAAAAGAAAAGTTATTGAAAATGGCATTACATCTTTAAAAAGTACCGAATCTGTAGTTTTAACATTTGATGGCCAAGTACTGCCTAAAAGAGTATTTATGTGTTACTCTGCACTGCCAGTTGATTTGTATATATTTCCCACAATTCAATGCTATAACTGCTGTCGATTTGGCCATGTCAAAAGCCAATGTCGTTCTACTCCCAGATGTTATAGATGCGGAGATGGACATTCAGGAGAGAAATGTAATGTTGATGAGGAACATGTTGTTTGCTGTTTATGTAAAGGTTGTCATATAGCGACTAGCAAAAATTGTTTGGAATTTAAGAGACAGAAAGCAATCAAAGAATCCATGGCTAATAACTGCGTTTCCTATTTTGAAGCTTCTAAGCTACACCCACCTATATCAAAAATATCTTATGCTGATGCACTTATTAACAATACACAAAACAAACACAATTTTCTGGAAATAATTTTGATTTAATCAACACTCAAAATGTACAGCATTCTCACCATCCTTCTCTGTCTCATTCATATAAGAAAACAGTTTTTACTAAACCCACTGGTCCCTATAAACCATATCAATCAAAAGGATATGATGTAGCAGCACATAGAACTATTACTAAAGAGTACAACATGGAATCATCCAGTAATAATGGATGTGCTCTCAATTTTAACAACAATACAACTGCCTCAATCACTGAAATTATTTTGATGCTTATCAAATTATTGTCTCAATCTAGTACACTTACACCGTCCAACGCTGCACCTATCTTTTCACTTCTTTCTCATATACAAAATAACAATGGACAATCTAACTCAGATTATACAATGGAATTGTAGAAGTATTATTTCTAAAAAATCTGATCTTATCCACTTAATTAATACATATCATCCTCATGTTATTGCATTACAAGAGACTTGGCTAAAACCATCATCCAATTTTAGGATGCCTGGTTATACTTGTCTACGAGAAGACCGTAATGATGGATATGGAGGTGTAGCCCTCCTTATTAAACATGGCATATCTTATTCTTATTTCCCTCTTCCATCCCATAGTAACGATTTCTCTATAATTGCAGCTGTTATAAGTAATGTTTGCTACATTTCCCTGTATGTTCCCCACCCTTCTTCAAATATTTTCAATGAAATTAATGATATTGTGCTAAATGTAATGAAACCATTAATTTTATTAGGAGATTTTAATGCCCAACATCAGTCTTGGGGTAGTTCTACTAATAATTCATTTGGAAATTCAATTATTGAAATGTTAGATGCTCAAAATTTATGTATTTTAAATGATGGCACACCCACTCGACGCACAGCACCTAATGAAGGTACTAGTGCCCCTGATTTATCTATTTGTTCTGCAAATCTATCTTCCTCATTAACCTGGTCAGTATTATCCTCCTCTTTTGGCAGTGATCACTTCCCTCTTATACTTTCTTTTCCTTCTTCTCATAATTTGCCTCAAAAACCTTTGCCACGGATAAAGTATAGATTAGCCGAAGCAGACTGGAACCTGTATAAAGAAAAAATTCAGTTCAAAATATCTTCATTGCCTGATATTCAACATGAAAATGAAGAAATTTGTGCTGAAGCACTTATGATGACTTTACTAGAAATAGCAGATCAAGTGTTTCCAAAAAAGACCAAGACTTCCGGTCTTATTCCCTCACCTCCATGGTGGGATGCTGAATGCACAGCAGCTATAAAAAAAAGAAAACATGCTGATCGCAGTTCTTCTTCTTCTTCTCTTTGTATATTGGCAATCAGCTACATATACGAGCTATTGGTGCCAGTGTCAAGTTATAATTATTTTTACGTTTATACTCTTGTCAGGTCAGTCATTGTCTAAGTCAAATTGTCACCATTAACAGTGCAATGGCCACACTGTTAATGGTATCTTGTGGGAATTTTGATGGAAAACGAAAACGTTGTAAAGCACTTTTATATGATATTCACTACATCACAGTATTGCCGCACATCACATTACATAAAATGCCATCAAAATTATCTAATATAACACGTTAAAACACTAAGATATCGAATATAATACAAGAGCACCACATGACGTTTTCAAATTCCCGTCAAAAGTCCCTGAGCGCAGTTATTGTGCAGTTTCTTCTAATGACAATTTTGACAAGGTTTTGAAAGTAATTAATGACACTAGGAAACTTTTTAAACAAAAAAAAAAAAAAAAAAAATTTCAGGCATGGAGATCATTCTGTCAGTCCATATGTCCCAATACAAACCCATCTATAATATGGAATAATATAAGAAGATTTAAATCTGCCTTCCAAAATAATAATTCCTCACCAGTTCTTCCTCCCATCCTATTAAACCCACTTTTAGACAAACTTGCTCCTCCTACTGTCCCTGAGCTTATTTTACTTCCTTCTCTATCAGATAGAACCGGCTTAAGTAGTCCATTTTCTCTTAGTGAATTAAAAGGAGTTATCTCTGATACTAAAGATTCTGCTCCTGGGCCTGATGGAATTCCGTATTCCTTTATTTCTCACCTTAGTGATCCTGCTCTCTCTTATTTCCTTAATCTTATTAATAAAATTGTTGCCTCCGGTCACATCCCTCAATCCTGGAAGAGTCAAGATGTAGTGCCTTTCCTTAAACCTAACAAAGATCCCTCTGATATTTCTTCATATCGTCCTATTGCACTTTCTTCAGTGTTAATGAAAATATCTGAACGTCTAATTAAAAACCGTCTTGAATGGTACATAGAAACGAACAACTTGTTGAGTAATAACCAGTTTGGATTTAGACGCGGCAGAGGAACAATAGACAATTTAAGCATTTTAATTACCGACATTAGACTTGCATTATCAGAAAATAAATGTTTAATTGCTGCATTTCTTGATATCACAGCTGCTTATGATAATGTTGTAATTTCTATTCTTTATAAAAAACTTAAATGTCTAAATGTTCCGGATTTACTATCTAATTTTATTGTCAACATGTTATCAGATCGATGTATAAATATTTCTTTAAATGGTTGCACCACATCTCGTCATGTTAGTAAAGGATTACCACAAGGTTCGGTACTTAGTCCTATATTATATAACATATACAGCTTTGACCTAGAGTCATCTTTAGGTTCAGACGTCAATGTCCTTCAATATGCTGACGACCTACTTGTCTATTGCTCTCATTATAATGTCCAAGTAGCATCAAACACTCTATCTTATTCACTCTCTTTGCTAGAAAATTGGTTAGATAAAAATGGACTTGAAATATCTGCTTCCAAGAGTGTGATTATTCCTTTTTCCCGTATGAAATCACCCCCTTTAGTTTCTGTTTTTTTTAGTAATTCACAAATAACTCAAAAAGACCATACCAAGTTTCTTGGTGTAATTTTAGATTCCAAGCTATCAGGTATTCCTCATTGCGAACATGTTGCTATTAAATGTGAGCGTTTATTAAACATTATAAGATGCCTTTCAGGAGTCTGGTGGGGGGCTCACCCGTTTTCCCTAAAAATCGTTTACGATGCATTGATTAGAAGTGTTCTTGATTATGCTTCTTTCTTGCTTCTACCGAGTAATAAGAGTGGGCTCAGAAAACTGGATGCTGTTCAATCTAAAGGGTTACGGTTGATTTGCGGAGCAATGAAATCTAGCCCTATAAACTGTTTACAAGTGGAGTGCCTCGAATCTCCTCTAGATTTGAGACGCCAGTATCTGTCGGATAGGTATTTATTTCGCTGCTTTCAATTTACAAAACATCCTTTACGCACCAAATTACAAGACCTACATAATTCTATAATTACATCAAGCTACTGGACACATAAAGCTCTTCTTTGCTTAGTTCAAAGTTATCACAGATTCTTAGGCTTACTGACCCCCTCTTTTAATTATACAATGCATCCACTTTTTAATGCTAATTTCAATGCATTGACAACCTTGCCAGATATAAAATTAAATGTTGGCATTTGTAAAAATGACATAGACGCAAACATTAATTTTAACTTAATAAAAGACCAACTGTGGGCCGACTGGCACCATATATACACAGATTCATCTAAACATTCATCTCGGGGTAATGTTGGAGTTGGTGTATTTCATTCACAATATAATATCATACAGAAAATCAAACTTACTCCTGAATCTTCAGTTTATACTGGGGAGTGCTTCGGGCTTTATAAAGCAGTGGAATATATTTTATTGGCTAAGCTTCATAAGACTGTTATCTTTACTGATTCTAAAAGTGCTTTACAGGCGCTTCATAGGTATCCATTTAGTAGTAGAATTATATTTCCTTTAATTATTGACATTAGACATTTACTATCAAAATGTACAGATTTAGGATATTTCATTTCTTTCGCTTGGATTCCCAGTCACTGCAACATCTCTGGGAATGTAATAGCTGACCGGCTTGCAAACGAGGCTATCAGAGATGGTGATATATTCCCATATAAAAACTTTAGTCACGATGTGGTATCTCTTGCCAATGTATTTCTAAGAAAGTCATGGCAGGAGATATATACCAAAAGTTGCGCACATAAAGGTAGACATTACTATCGCATTCAACACGATATTCCTCAGTATCCCTGGTTCTCCAGGATGAAATTCTGTAAGAGAGTTACGAGCTGTATTATACGCATGAGACTGGGACATGTTTGCACACCTGTTCATCTTGCCAGACTACACTTAGTACAGTCTGAGAAATGCGAGTGTGGTATCGATGATGGTGATTTAAATCATATTTTCCTTTCCTGTCCTCTCCATGATAATACCATCATTTATGAAACTATGAATACATATAACATTCCTTTACCATCTTCTATTCCTATATTATTAGCAACTAACAATTTCCATATTTATCACTCATTAAACATATTTATTAATCGTAATGATATTAAAGTATGAGTATACCTATATCTAATTATGTATCTATTATTTCCTTCTGATCTTTTCCTAAATTCCTCGTTCCAAAATTAACTCCTAATATATCCTGTTTCCTTACCTTTGTTTGTGGCTATACGCAAACCGCGTACGCCAAAGAAGAAAAAAAAAAAAAAAACTAGAGCGCAAGATGGCGCGTTATGTCTATATAGTATATACGATAAAACATCGTTAATAAAACTTCATTCTTGAACAACGATTTATCGTTGATGTTTTGATTTCAACATCGATGTTAAAACATCGATTTTTATGAACGACACAGCGATGTTTTCTTTCCATCCCTAAGGGAGTGAGAAAAGTCATAGTCGTGATCGTGTGCGTGTATCTATACTTCGTGGTGTGCGTAGTGAATGCTTAGTGAAACACAGTGTCATAGAGAATAGTATACTCCTTATTTATAATATTTATATGTAGTTAGCGCAAACGGGCGTAAATTGTTTATTAAAATGGATCATGTTCAACATTTTTAAGTATGCCTCTAGTTGTGTAATTGTACAGTTAGAGTGTATTAGGAATAACAGTTTCGTGTCTAGACGTTTAATTTAGTAAAATAATGGATTGGATAATTTCGGATGAGTTAGGGTTGACCGTAGGTCATCTGGTAGGATGGGGAGCAGCTGGTGCTATGATAGTTGGTGGTGTTGCACCATATATTCCTCAATACAAACAAATTAAAAGGACTCAAGACGCTGAAGGATTTTCTTTGTATGTTTGTTTAGCCTTGCTTATAGCTAATACACTAAGGATATTGTTTTGGTAAGATTTTTTGCTTTGCTCAAATTATTGTTGAAACATTTCTCTAGTATTCCAGACTCAAAATCTATTTTTTAGAATTATTAAGGCTCATAAATTATTTTGAAATAGTGTTGAACTGATTGTATTCTACGTAGGATAATATATCTTATACTTATATAATATAATTAATGCTACATGTAAAATAATAGATAATAGTTTTTTTCCATTTGCCTTAATGTTTCAATTTGTTATTATTTTTTTTATAAATTTGTTAGTGAATAGCAGTGAATTTCCAATTTATTTGTTTACCTTATTAAATTCATGAAAACTTTAAATTGCCAGCTTATTCTTCAATAATTATTTCTGACATTTGTTTTTATTTAAAACTTGAATTAAAATAGTTATTCTATTGGTTACATTACAGGTTTGGTAAACGCTATGAGTTACCTTTATTAATCCAGAGCATTGTAATGAATATAACCATGTTTGTCATGATCCATCTATGTGTCACTGTTCGAAAAAAGAATCAAATAGTAAGGGCAAGGGAGAGAATTTTTACAGGTTGGTATTAGTGAGACTCAATTGTTATTTTCTATATATTGTATTTAGTTTAACATCTCACTGTATATCAATGCACAGCTTCAAGATTTATAAGTAGTACTTTATCAAAAGTTATTGGATTTTCTTTTTTATTTGCTTTCTATTTATTTATTTTCAATTAAATAAATTTATTATAAATTTAACACACTAACTTATTCATTATATTCTTTGGCAAATTTTATTTTTAACATTATTTTATGTTCTGTTTGGTGGCTGGTGCTATTGCTGATGCATTTAGGTGCAATATTCATGTTATATATACTATTGTGTTGTGTGAATGGCTCAGCCCAGCCAGATGAAACGGCACACTGGCTGGATCAACGCAGCGGCATCAGTGGCAGTGAGAAACCTCATCGGTTTTATGGTGAGTTTCAGCTCAACTGTCATTGCAACTTACAATGAGGAATATTGCAATTTTGTGACACATATAAGTCATCATCATTTTTGTTTTGTTTCAGCAACCCCCATGCTTTGACAGTATTGTTTGGAGTGCATTTGTTACATTATAGTATATCTGTTATGTTATGTGGGATATTAAACTAAATGTTCATTGTCATTGCTTTATTTATTTTCCATTTATAGCTGTGGTAGGAAGCAAATGGTAATGATTTCATAAGAACCAAATTTGTGAGCATGTCTAGTTTACTAAAATATTATTCATAAGGTTAATTTAATAGCATCATTTTTACTCTATCCAAGATAGGAAAAATTAAATATACATAGATGGTTATGTATAATACCTAATTACAACCAACACACTGCTGAAAAGTTACGGCTAAAGCCATATTTTTTTATAGGATTGTAAACATTCATCAGCTCCTTTTCCATTAAATTACATAATCAATCTCCTTTTTTTTTCTTAAGCAAATCATATAAATAAATAGAACAGTAAAATGTAGGAACCCATAGCTTTTTTTTGCAATTCTGACTTGTATGACTTATCAATGATCTGAACAGTGCCCTCTGTTCTATTGTCTGCCTAATATTCACCTGAAAGAATACTTTTAATGGCATTAAATACAGGCTGGAAGTGGACCGCTCCCGAAAACAAAGATAGGTAACCCTACTAGTCCTACTTTTAATGATAGGCTAGAAAAAAAAACGATTCGGATGATAATATTTTTTTTTTTCACCATGCGTGGTCGTTTAACTCTTGAACATATCGTCGTGAGTTTTGAATAGATCGCTTCTTTTCTCATCTGAGTTGTGTATTTTTTATAGAATTATCGTTACATGGCATTGTCCTAATATGACGGAATGTGAAAAAACTTAAAATTTGTTGTGAAAAAATATTTTTTTTTTTCATCAAATCGATTTTTTTTCTAGTCTGTCATTACGAGTAGGACTAGTAGGGTCACCTGTCTTTGTTTTCGGCACCGATCTACTTCCACACTGTATATTACAAAAATGCACAAAATAGCAATACAATAAATAAAATTTTGATACATGATGTATAAATATAACTTAAGCATTTTAATTTTCATAATAATACTTTATATCAATGATTTTCTCATTAAATGTTGTATACAAATTTTTAACTTTGTCGTCATAAAGTAACACCTGTATAAGTACTTTTATGGTTTATTTACATTTTATATTTTCATATCTTGGATAGGGTCATATTTATTTTCATATTTTTAGATAGTTATTAATCGCATGGTCTCTAGATATCTTCTGTTAAATTCATATCAATTATCTTATCTTACTGTTTATGTCATTAACTTTAAAATGATTTCCTATTACGTATATGTCATTGTGATATTCATTTTTATTATTATTTAATTTTGCATATTCATTATGAATTAACACTTAATGTGCATTTGCTATGGTGTTGTAGATAATTATATTCAACAATGTAATTTTATTCAACAACTGCAATAATAGTAATGTTTCTTTATTACAGATATGGAAAGGAAGTATTTCTGGGCTTGGACTGACTTCCAAAGCTATGTAGATTGTATGTTGGTGTTCTCCGTTCTGGGGGCTGCGATCATGTATTTGCTGATTGAGTTCTCACCCTTTGTGGAACTGATCGGTTTCCTAGCATTGTTTACCGAGGCCATGCTCGGAGCCCCACAAATATCCAAAAACCATCAAAACAAAAGTACTGAGGGCATGAGGTAAATAGAAATACATTTTTTTATTACATACTTAAACTGAGACTGAGATGACCAATCTTAAGTTCTTTACCTCACAAAATTTATTAAGAGGATTTATACTCTAATTATATTATAACTTAGTGTAACTTGTCAGTCATTTATACACATAAATTAGAAATTATTCCACCTATCTTGAAATGTATGAATTAAAAGATGACTAAAAATGTTCATCAATTTAAATCACATATTGTAGGCATCCATGATCTAACTCTACCACCTTTAATAAAAAGACGGCGTAGAGTCCCATAATCCACTGTGTTTCCACCGCTTATTTAGTGAACTGGAATCGATTTCTTGACTTTAGTGAACACTATGAGCCATTTTATTGCTAAAAAGTGTAATACAATCCTATTTCATGAACTAACTGGCATTTCCCAATTTAATATGATATACCTACCAATACCTTACCTACCTTCGGGTGTAACCGACATAGCACGAAGAATTAGCACACTGAAGTGGCAATGGGCAGGCCACATCGCTCGAAGAACCGACAACCGCTGGGTAAAAAAGGTTCTAGAGTGGCGACCACGTACCGGACGACGCAGTGTAGGACGCCTCCCCACTAGGGGACAGACGACCTGGTGAAAGTTGCTGGGCGTCGATGGATGCAGACGGCACAGGACCGCACTCTGTGGCGTACCATGAGGGAGGCCTACGTCCAGCAGTGGACGGTGAAGGGCTGAAATGATGATGATGATACCTACCATAATCTGAATTCGAATTAGCAATTATACAGTAAGCACTCATATGTTTATCCCATTAGTCAAGTTACTTAGTAGGTATGAAACATCTCATTATTATTGATAGTAGCGTCAAAGAGGCGATAAGAGATGTCCAGAAATAACAGGTCATTGACGCCTTCCGGTACCAATTTTATCACACATTGACAAGAGACCACGTTCGCGATATCTAATAAGGTCACCATTATTTATAACAATTGATACGAGATTCTAATTAACTACCGAAACTGTTTAAATATTTAGGAATTCATTATTTAGATCACGTTTTAGTAATAAATATTTAACATTATTACATTCATATCATCACGCCATATCCCTTACAGGGTAGGCAGAGAGAACAGAGTGCCAGAGAACTGCCTACCCTTTAACATTATTTATAAAAAATATTTGCGTATTTCTGTTATTTTGTTTTTTTTATCGCCTAAAACTTCTCAAAGAATTAGAATAATATTTTACAAAGTTGCAACTTATGAAATAACGTATAAGAATAATTTTTTATCTTGTTAATTTGAGTAATAACTAATAACTTCTCGGCAGCCACCACCTCAGCCAGATGGCACGTGTAGCAATACATAACGCAGTGCTTGTCCCAACATTACTGTATGGAAGCGAGAGTTGGGTATGCAGAAAAGAGTATGAAAGTAAAATTAATGCGGTCGAAATGCGATCTCTGCGGAAAATCTGTGGAGTTAGGCTGACCGACCGCATTCGTAACGACGACGTAAGAGAGCGAGTAGGTATGAAAGAGAGTATTGGTGTAAAGATGCGAAAGGGTAGGTATGCTCCGATGGTTCGGACATGTGGAAAGAATGCCGAACGAACGTCTGGTTAAGAAGATATACAATGCGAAAGTGGAAGGATGTAGGTACCGAGGGAGACCTAGACTAACCTACCTAGACCAGATCGGTCATGTACTGAAGGAAGGTGGAGACAAGAGTCTTCGAAACCGGCGAGCGTGTATGAAGAGAATTATGAATGTTGAGGAAACGAGTGAAGTATGCAAAGATAGAGTTCTCTGGCACTCTGTTCTCTCTGCCTACCCTGCAAAGGATATGGCGTGATGATATGTATTTATGTATGTATGTATGTATAATTTGAGTAACACCTCGGCCTAAATTTAGAAAGCTATTATTCCTTTTAATTGAATATTGCAGCGGATTGGGGCGGCGTTACTCATATAACCTGTGTGTTATGAATAAATATAGTTACAACCATACTATTTTATTTCTGAATAAATGCATCTGTTTTACTTTTGAAATTCATACAACATATCTAGCAAATATTTATGATGTTTTTTATTGCATATGGTGGCAAACGAGCAAGCAGATGATAAGTATTACTGCCGCTCATGGACTTTTGCAATACTAGGGCTAGTTAGGCCGCTATTTACCGAACAAAACTCACAGAGATATTTGGACTTCCTAGTGCTCTCGTTCCCCTAACGAAGTTCTATAGCACACTGCCCCTCCTCAGACATCGATGTTCTGCGAGAGTGTCACTATCCCAGACGGACGGGCCTGTGGCTATAGACATAAAACTTAACAGTCACACTATTAAGTTACTAAATGAATACATATATCGATCGTAGAAAATAAGTTTAGTTCGAGGTCGATGTTAGTTGAGCCTTAAATAAACTAGATATTATATTCCGTATTCTAATCACAACCCTAACGTTACAGCGTAAATAAGTAACATACAAGATTGTAATCTGCCCATTTTAGTCACATTGTTATCCGTATGGCGACGGAGTAATAATACAATTTACCACCACCTATCTTTACTATGGATGATCGTAAAAGACGACCAAGGGATGAAATATGCATATAACATCTATGCAAAAAAAGAAAACTCAAATTAAAGCCCTTTACTAACACGTCTGCCCAGTAGGTATGCGTCCGATATATCAAAACGAATCTGAAATCGGATTTCAGTCAGAAATCGTATCGTATCGATATTCAACACTATACAAACTGATTTTAGAAAACGTATTTCGGCAGAAACTAAATCAACACATATCAAAACAAAACGACGAAAACGCAAACTAATAATAAATCTAATCATCGCGCAATCGTTTTCTATTGCTAGTTTTGCAAACCAAACCAATATTTGAAAACTTACTAACTATCTCTTTCACTCCGCTAAGCGATCGCTTAGTCAGAATGAGAGAAAGCGAATTTCATTAAAATTCGCCTCCTTTCATTCTCACTAAGCGATCGTTTAGTGCATTGAAAGAGATGAAGCGAATTGTCATCTGTTTTGGAATTTGGCGGTTTCTAAGAAACTCAGAATGGCAGATGGAAACGAAACAGAATTACAAGAGTCAGGGAATAAGATCTATATTAGAATGCAACTACTTCCATGATAATATTACACAATACTTAATGATAGTAGTTTAAGTTTTGTGTTTGTTAAATAGATTTTTGAATTATGGGAGAGTTTTTGCACACTTGACCTTGGTGACACGTGCGGTGTGCGCGTAATGTTATTTTTGTGATCTCGTGAACTATATAATTAGATAGGTATTTTACGATTCAATACTATACTAACGTATGTTAGTATCATACATACGATTTGATGATAAATAAGAAATAACTATTTAATGTAAAAAGGTAAGATTTTCGCTTCGTAATCGGGATTAATAAAAAAAAACCATACAAAAAAAATGTACATTATATAATATAATCATGAAATTATTGTAAATATGACGATTTTTAAATACGCAAGAAAGTTTTGTATCATATCCAAAACAAAACATTTTTGCTAGTCTAGTACTCTAGTTAAGCCTAGATAAAGCATGAAGGAAAATCGTACACCTAAATCCAATCAACAAAGAAATTATAGAAAAATTATTTGAATGCGTTCGTTCGATTGCGTTTTTCGTTTGCTACGCTAAAATAACTAAAAGCATCGAATATCGATCGAAACTAAAGTAAACCCGCTCCGTCAACCGCTCTGGAAATCGATTTCTGAAATCGGTTTTTAAAATCGATTTAAATATCAGAAATCGAATTTGTATCGGTTTGCGTAAAAATCTGAAAACGCCCATCTCTACTGCCCAGCGGTGGGACATATACAGGTCGCTGATTTAATTAGAATCCTTAAAGGGGGTGTATCAGACCATGATACACTATCCAAATCAGTAAAAACAATAGTACCTAAGTTTTGATTAAATTGCCATACTGATAAGCGGTCAATACACTTGTACTATAAAAATTCGATGTAGGCATATACTCATGCGTGTGACACTGTACTAGTAGGTAAATAGTTCCGCTCTCGCTGCGCTCACCGCCGCACAGCTGGTCGAAATGTACCTACAGGTCAATGTAGGCTGACAAACCTACTGTTTTGATAAGAGACAAATCACTTTATCTCGGGATTAGGCAGAGATAGGAGTCTGCAACTAACTTTAAGGTTTTTTAACGTAATTCCTACACCTAGTTTAAGTTATTCTAGTAATAAAATCGGCACCCTGTATAAGCTGATATGATGATGAGTCACATTGTTGGGAAAAAGCCTACAAATTTTGGTAATTGACTTATCGTAAAACGTTGACCGTTGGCATAATGTTTTATTTCCAGTTTCGCTACTCTCGTAGTGTATGTACTACTTACATTTTGTAATAGATTGTCTTCTCTCTCCCTGGGAATTGATGTAAATTAATGTATTTTATTCCTACATTTTCAAATATTAGATACTCCATGTATATTGTGTAACAGTTACTTCGTATTGCAGTGTGAGCATGGTGGTAATGTGGACGTGTGGTGACGTTTTCAAGACTGCATACTTCGTGTTAAGAGAAGCACCGCCACAGTTCTGGGTGTGTGGCAGCCTTCAAGTTTCCTTAGACATTGTAATTCTCTTCCAAGTGAGTAGATTTATCAATATGATAAAGAAATCTCTCTATTTTGTTTTTGTTTTGACCGATATTCAATGCAGTGATAACACGTGCGGTGAGAACAACGAATACGAATTGCACTAGTCTTTGTATTTCTAATTAGGTACCTACCTAGTTTTCATGCAATGTTGAGATGATGTTAACTCTATAATGTATCTCGCTATTGGTCTATTTTCCGCGGCTAGCACCATACCTATATTTGAAGTGACTACTTAGTTATCTTCGCAACAAAAAAAACACATTTGTATTTATATGTACCTATACCATATTAAGACATGCTGACCATATTAAAAATGTCGTTTTTATATGAAATATGTTAAATTAATGACAATTTTAGCACCCTAGGGAAAATATAAATAATTAAAGCGGTCACACAAAAGAAACTCGCTTATTCTATTGAATTGAATCTAAATTGAATCTACATAAATTTAGGCGTGCTGACTCTGAATCTAATACCTACCTAGTTTTTACCGACAGCGTGACTATATTTTTGTGTAATTATTACGTGATAGCCTTGTTACAATAGCGTGTATGAAGGTAAACTGTGCTGATAAATTAATGACCTATTCAAAACACAATCCCTATCCATCACATCCTTCACGACTATGTAGAGCGTTAAAAGAACGATTAAATCATCCAAACTTTCCTATGTAATAAAAGTTTCATGTTTGTGTGTTTCTAGGGCGTCAATAAACTAGAATATATACTACCTACCTATTTCATAACCGATAGCTGTCTGATTTGATAAATGGCATGACCTTGACGCACCCTATGTGTTCTACCAAGGTTTTGAATAGCTTTTGGTCGATTGGGCGAACTGTCATTATAACGTGGTTCACAAATAGATTGTATAGGCGGTAACTACTATATGTGTGTATATAAAACAGGCAGACTTGATTAGTTTTATGAATGTAAACAGTAATTGATTGCCAATAGACCTACCTAATAATGATTTTACCATACCTCTGCCTTACTCACGGATATCGTTAAAGACGACTAAGGGATTAACACACAGATTCCATTAGTCCAAGATAAGGACAACTCGAACTAAGCTGACCGTGATGGAGGTTCGTACTTAAGAATTGAAAAAATCTGAAGTATCCGCCTCGGTGTTTCCTGGAATCTATGTCTTTTTAAAGAGGTTTAAGATAAGCACTTTTCTCGATAGGTAGTGCTCCGCTAGTGTCCCTATATTATATATTGCTAAAGTGCATCAACGTCAGTTAGTTTCGCGCTGCTTTTGTGATGGGCCGCCTTCATTGCCTATTAAACGCCAAATCGAATGTGTCCTTGAAAAACAAGGTCAGACTATACACTGCCTGCGTACGTTCTATCATGACCTATGCCAGCGTAGTGTTTGCACACGTTAGTCCACAAATGATCCGCAGGTTACAAATATCACAAAACCGGTTCATTCGAAATGTCAACCTACACATCGACCTCGATGCGGTGCTTCCAGAGGTTCATTGACTCTGCCATGACACACCCCAACCCCTTAGTGGTTGAGGCGGCTAACTACGTCCCATCAAAAATATCCGCGATCCGACGTCTTCGATAATTACTGACGGACTCTGACGATTCAATCACGATCGCTCAAGAAAGAGCATACACGGCCCGCGCGGCCATAACACATAAATTTCCGCTTCCGCCGACGAGGTTGGAAGACGCGGCGCGAAAATGTCATTAATTCAAATGTGGGCAGGCCCACTTTGTTATCAACGACGCCCCAAGCCGAGGTCCGTTCTCCACAGGGAGAGCCCTTGGGCAATGTCGTTTAAAGCCGTCTCCGGGGTTGAGAGCCCTCAGCGCTCATCCGTAGTCCGGGTTAAGCCGTGACAGCCATCTGCGACTAACAGTTAAAAGACAGACACAAAAAAAAGCGTCAGTTAGTAGGTGGACTCCTTGTTAATCTAACACCATAGGTAATAAAAAAATTACAATGTACGTTTACTCTGATGTCTGTAAATCGACGGTGCAAATCTTGTGTTCTTATTTCGTCACCAGTATTGAAAAAAAAATAAACTCTTTTATTGGCACGCAGCTTAAATTTACATATAAAATGCGTCAAATGGAATACAGAGTAACAAAACATTAAAATGATAGCTAAACTTATCAGTAAATATAACACAAGGAAAAGAAATGAATGTATAGACACAGTGTGATTAGTTATTTAGTAATCGTTATGTAACTACTTAAAGTATAGTGTTTTTATGTAATTCACATATCACTTCCCATTAATTGACCACGTAGTAAAAATGTTATCTGCCGCCTTGTTATCTTAACATAAAAGTTGTAAATCTATTTTAAAAATAAAGTGCAACACGTAATTACAAAGAAATATTTTATCGCATCGTATCTTCCGGTTGATAATAAGCGCTTACCTATATTTTTCAAATGACTTTCTAGCGTTATATTTTTAGCAAGATTTCTACATAAAATAAATGTGCAATCGTTGTAAAGCGCTATAATTGATTGCTCTTAAATTCAAATGTTTTCTATCATCATATTAGCTGATATACGGCCCATTTCTTGGCTCGAACCTCCTCCACAATAGGAGGAAAATTGACGTACTATACTACACTGATCAGACGGGTTAGTATAGGGTTTTATTTCGAGTTTTCGAGCCAGAAAAGGAGTGGTGAATGTTTTCTTACTCCATCCCTACACGGATTAGGTTTTCTATAGATTTTTTTATATAATTAATAAAAAAAATATCTCAATTGTATTTTATCATTTACATAAATCATTATCATCATCATCATTCTTCTGCTCTTATCAATAACATAGGGTCGATGCAATATATACACGTACATATTGCAAAAGTTATTGGCAATAGTTTTATGACGGCTGCCTGTCTGGCGTCAACTTTCCTTGGGAATGTAATTGTTGCCTAAACGGCATCAGGTGGAGTTGGCCCAGGTGCCAATAAATATGACATTTTCTTACTGGTTTTACCACCCAAGAGAGGGAGAGGTGAATTGTATTCTTCATTTCTGTGTGGTGACGGAGTAAGAATACAATTCACCACCCCCTATCTTACTCGTGGATGATCGTAAGAGGGACGATTAAGGGATATAAAACGCATATAACATCTAGGCAAGAGAAGGAAAGCTCGAAACTAAATCCTATACCAATACATCTGACCAGCGTGGTATAGGTAAATTAATAAAAAAAATAGGTAGGTTAATTTCCCTCCCGTTATGGAGGAGGCTCGAGCCCAACAGTGGAACATATATGATCTGAAATGAATGAATTGTATTCTTACCCCTTGGTCTTATGGAAGACTATCTAGCCAGAGTCAATCTAGAGTGAATAGCTAATCTACATCCAGTCATAAAAATGTGGGGTAGATATAGCTAGCAATAATATCTGCTAATATTTGGCAGGCCTTAATTCCTGAACAATCAATTGAAGTTTTCTATTTAATTCTCAGGTGTGGTTGTACCGACACAACACTGCAGCGGCAAGGCGGTTGCGCCGTGGTGACTAGCAATGGATCGAGACCGACTTATAGCACTCGTCGCCAGAACATCGCGTCCTCAGCGCTGTTTGTACAACGGTCGCCGCGTGCTCTATCCATTCGGTACATTTAATTTGCCTTCCTCACATCTTATGACGTTATATTTGTATATTTCAACAGTATTATAAACTGGTTGTGTGTTGTTATAATGCCTATAAGCATTTGAATGTCGCCTTTGCAAAAGGGACAAAAAGGACTCCAAAATATTGCTTTGCATTAAAGTACGAAAAGTAGACATGTATATTGATTTGGGTTCCAGGAACAGAGTAAGAACGATGAATATTGTTAAGTATATTAATATAAAAACATATTTATCTGACTACTTAATAGATATAGTTTCCGTATAAAACTGAAGGTAGCGGGGGTCATCCGAAATCTAAAGTTATCTCGAAACCTCGTGAGATGGCTTCTATTGTTAGTGTTTAATGTAATTAAATATTGTGTTTATTTAGAGTATTATAATATAAATTGAAAACAATTTTGTAAGCTTTTATACTTATTACATTTTTAATGAACATAATTAATATGTCAAGTATATAACCTTTTTGGTTCTTTCATAGATATCTCAAATACCATTGAATGATATATATCGTATAATATTTAAAGAATTAAATTACTTCTGATACAGCAATGGCTATGCCCATTCTTTATATTTTAATATGACTGCACAGATGACCTAATGTTTAAAGTGCCGTGCTACACTGCCAGTGTCATGGGTTCGATTCCCATATAGTACAATACTTTGAGCGATTCACAAATAGCTTGTTTTAGAAAAATAGTTTAATCTTATAAAGATATGAATGCCCATTCGTTTTAATCTCTTACTACTAGTATGAAATTGTTTTCTTTTTAATTACTATGTGCGTCTGATTGTTCTTACTGGATGCCTGGACTTGACTTTGTAAAATCATATACAATTAATAATAACACCCAAAATTAATAAAATTGTCATATATGTCGATATCTCTTTAGTTCAAAGGTGCTATAGGTTTGTGCCTAAATTAATATCAACGACGTTCATAGAAGATCTTGTGATGAAATATCGTTATTATAAATTTTATTAAAATGATATAAAAAAATCATCGTATTTAAAAAAAATTAGAGCGACCAAAAAACAACCTCTGTTTAAAATATTTTAACTAGTCGTAATATTTAGTAGTGTGATTATATTGATATGATTTGATGACTAAAATTATATAAGGTATATTGTTATAAACTATATCTAACTAGGCACGATGTAAGTGGACGGTATTAAAAGGTATATACATGTTTATATACATCCAAGCTAGTACAATGTATAGTGTAAAGTAAATAGATAATTCCTCTTTATTACTGTATTATAAGTACAATTGTGTATAATAATTTTAATTATGTATAAAATGCTTATATTATTTTTTTAGTAAAATAAGTACAAATGCTTTAAATTAAATGCTCATAAGTTGAACACGCTACATGAGTTAAAATATGCATGCTACAAACGATTGGCGTATTTAGACAAACTTCACGACGGGCCATTAAAATGATCGTGCTCTTTATGCAGTATCCTGTTTTGTGGTGGCCATTTTACAATATTGGCATTCACACTAACGTCCTGATTGAGGTATCCAACAAAAAGTGAATACTTTTGAATATTAATATTCTATTGTCACTAAAAAAAATTAAGTGACAACTAGTGATATTTAGTTTTTTTTTTAATTGGACGTTTTTACATATTATGCTCTTGTATAGGTTGTTTTTGCTGGCAAAGTTATGTACGGGATAAATTTTAATAAACTGCCCGTTCTGTAATACGAATAACAGGCTTCAAGCCACCATTTTAATTTGTTAATCAGGTTGCGCTATCCATTGAAATATTACTCATCAGACTTAGACGCCCTTCCAAATGGTGCCTTATTGCCCTAATGTAGGGCTGAAATAAAGATTTAGTTCATCGACATGATGTCTAAAACTTTATTCGACCTTAAGCGCTTTAGTAGAAAATTCTATTTAGATATGTAAACTCAGGAGCAAAATTATATGATCATGTAGGCCACTAGGCAAATAATCATGGTAAATAAAATTCATATATACACAGGAAGGCTTCATAAGAGCTCTTATTTTATTCAAGTGGGACCGCATCACATAATTTATCACGAATATTTCTGAATCACGAGGCAGGTTATATGGATATAGCTGTAGATGGATAGATATTTTGGTAGCTCTTTGCTATCAAAACAACAGATAAGGCCTGCTCAGACTCGGGATCCCCAGTTATTTCCATCATGTTCACGATCTCTTCCATCACCACCACACCAGCGCTGGGTGCCTTTATTTCTGAGGGAGTGGAACTATTCTTTAACAAAATTAAATTTGGAACCCTTAGATCCGTACAAGAATGTGAATAACTAGCATACACTAAAATTTAACACATGAAAAAAGAATCCATATGTTTAATAGTCGGTTAAATATAAGAAGTCATTAGGTTAGTACACTAAAATGAAAATTAGTAGCTCATACAAATCTTGTAACTGGAATAAATGTTGTGGAAATGTAGTTGGTGTCTTGATCAAGTCTTGGACGGCAAAAGACTAATGCATATAATGTCTTAAAATCTGAGGACCAAGAGACCAATCAATGGGTTGGTCTCTTGGTCCTCAGATTTTACATTCAAAATATATTAATATTATTAATTATATACACTTCTCGCAAAAATTAAAGGAACAAAAAAATTTTCGGAATTTTTTGGCAATTTTCAACAGCTGTATTTCAATGAAAAATGGTCGTACAGAAAATAAAAAAACATAGCTTTTCAAGCTTGAAGACTCTAGTTTGCGAATTTTTTAGTTAAAAATTTTTTAGAGCACCGGTAATCATGCGATTCTTGAATAAAGCACAAAGAAAAAAAATTCTAAATTTTTTACATTTTTTTTTTCGCTCTACGGACATGGAAAAATTTTTTCGACCAAGACTAAGGCATAGGTCGTATAGCCTGTTTATTCAGCTTTAATTTTCTTTTTGCAAGAGTCAAATACGACCATGTGTCTTCGAGATATCGAATTTTGAATGCACAAGGATCCTTTTTCACTCAACTGCCGATATCTCTGAAACTACTGGTCGCCCACCGAGCGGACAGGGGATCGGTCCAGGGAAACCGCTGAACCGATCGATCTACCGATTTAGGGGGCCTTTGGGGTACATTAGACAGTAAAATTTTCTTCTAACCTACGCATTTCTTCTAATATTGTCGATAATACAGTCGATTAACCAAAAAAAGGGAAAATGGCATTTTTTTGCTCTTTTTTCACGTTAACGTTTCAGGTGAAAAAATTTTTTTTCCAACCAACCATGACAGACTTTTTTATCGGAAATTTTCTGGAGGAAACGAAAACGCCTGTCCGTTCGCTGGGCGACCAGTAGTTTCAGAGATATCGGCAGTTGAGTGAAAAAGGATCCTTTTGCATTCAAAATTCGATATCTCGAAGACAAATGGTCGTATCTGACTCTTGCAAAAAGCAAATTGAAGCTGAATAAACAGGCTATACTTACGACCTATGCATTAGTCTAGGTCGAAAAAATTTTTCCATGTCCGTAGAGCGAAAAAAAAAATGTAAAAAATTTAGAAATTTTTTTCTTTGTGCTTTATCCAACAATCGCATGATTACCGGTGCTCTAAAAAATTTTTAACCAAAAAATTCGTAAACTAGAGTCTTCAAGCTTGAAAAACTATGTTTTTTTTATTTTCTGTACGACCATTTTTCATTGAAATACGGCCTGTTGAAAATTGCCAAAAAATTTCGAAAATTTTTTTGTTCCTTTAATTTTTGCGAGATGTATATATTTATATAATATTATTTATAGGGTAAATATATAAAGTGTAACTAATTGTTTTAGACTTGACTTATTATTTTTTATTTTAAGAAGGTTATATTTTAAAATTTGTTTAGTTAGGTATATAATACCATTTGAATACGGTACTGTTAGGGTCGTAACTCATCTACACAACACCGCTCCCACACGGCAAATTACTGTTCATTGAAATGTGAACTTTGGAGCGTCCTCTGTAGACACAATTTATATTGACAACACAAATTAGCAGCAAGCTGTAAGCTAGCGGTCTTCTAATTTGCCTGTCAATGTAAAGTGTATCTACAAAGGACGCTAAAAAGTTCACATTTCAATGAACAGTATTTTGCCGTGTGGGAGCGGTGTTGTGTACAAGTGAGCTACAACCCTTGCATTTATTAAATTTGTAGGTATATAGGAATGAATTGTGATACTGCTGGTTAAATGTTATAAGACGATATGACAAATGTGACGACGAACGTGGGTGATATATGAGGTCAATATCCTTAAAATCGTGAAGCTTGGTTTGGATTTGGTGATGTTTGAAGTTTCTGTTAGATAGGGAATAGATATATTATATAGGGGAGGATATATATATATTATTATATATATATATATATATATATATATATATATATATTATTAACATTCAAGCGCATATGTATATTATTCTTGTTGCTTAAGGTACAGACTCTTAAATTATACCTATAAGGAGCTTGATTTTTTTTTCATTGGAATATATCTTTAGCATCACTGTTTGAAACATAATTTGAATGTGAATGAATAACGCGACATTAATAAAAGAATACCTACTGTATCATCTATAGAATGCCTACTGTATCATCTATAGCATATGCGAGATAGAGATAGAATACATATAAAGAGTGTTTGATATAGATAATTTTGGTCTCTCTCATTTTCTGACTGTTTAATTGTCTGTTTCATATTTATCAGGCATAAGTCAGATATGATTTTGTTTCGTTTTTTAGTGATCATATTCATGATGTATGCTCGTCTGCTGATGATAGAACCTACTTCTTTTATGATATGCACCAAGACATTATCAATTTGGTTCATCACTGCTTGACCTAATTTTCCTTCTGTAATCCTGTAACACTTATTCTCTGATAAGACTTAACACTAAAAAAGAGGTATAACATGTAGTAAATGGAGTACACAGGCATTCCACATAATATTGGTTAGATTTTTGCTCACTGAACGAATTCAACCTTCAGAAGGATAATAGAATTCATTATATATATGCCCAAAAGAAACAAAATATTAATTTACTGGCTATTATTTATTTGACGGCTTCATACAAGTTTATTATATAAAATAAGGATTATTCATATTATAATTTTTATAATTCCCATTTTTTAATGATTTTTTGTATTTATTATTAGATTTTCTTTTTTCTTTTTGCATTTCTAAAATATTTTTGTAAGCAAAAGGTGACAAAATTAAGACTTTAATATTTTAATGTAAATATAATACGAGTAAAATTATACAAATTTTCCGTGTGGTGACAGAGTAAGAATACAAATCACCACCCACATCTTGCCCATGGATGTTGTAAAAAACGATCAAGGGATACAATATGCATATAACAACTATGCAAGAGAAGAGAATATTTAAATGAAACACTATACCAGGGGTCGGCAACCTGCGGCTCGCGAGCCACATGCGGTTCTTTGGATGTGAAGTTGTGGCTCTTTAGTTCTATATGTAAAAAAATATTTTTATAAAGAAAACCTTTAAAAATGGTTCTGAGTTAATTAACGAGCATTACCCACCATTTTTTTTGTCAAAAAATAAAAATGTGGCTCTTTAAAAACTTTTATAAATTCTAATTTTTGGCTCTTCCTACTCCAGAGGTGCTGACCCCTGCCCTATACCAATCCGTTTGAGCAGTGGAGATATACTAGGTTAATTACCTTCCAGTTATAGAGGAGGTTCGAACCCAACAGTGGAACTTATATGAGTTGAGATGATATATTAATTTGTTATAAAAGAAATCATAAACGTTTATGTCAAATAAACTACAAAAAATTTCGAATAATGTTTTTAAAAACCATGACACCATCGAGAGAATTTCAGTATAATATGAAAGTCAGTATTTTGAAATTGAAATACCTTATTTGATATTATAATTACATGATTAATAGTTAATTTTGTAATAAACTTATATTATGGTATTCCCAATTTATTCGTCAATCTTTATTTAGGAAATACAATATTCAAAGACTTATAATTCTGGCATGCTTTGTTATGTTATAATCTTATTGTATTATAAAAAATTGTTTATTTATTTCAATAGATTAATATCAGACATTGTTATTTGAAAAAGAATATAATTAATATATACAAGTAGAATTTCACATTTAATAATAACTAATTGTATTATTATCAGCTTTTTATTTCACCAGATCCTACAAATGTGTGTTTATTATTTCAATAATATGTTTAATGTAAATGTGTAAGAGTATTGCGATGAAAGCTACCTTGTTTTCATCGCAATACTCTGTAACAGTATTTATATATTTTTTAATCAAAGTTTCATGACGTTATTCCAAATTGTTAGGCGAAAAATTAGTCAATTTTTCATATATCGCCATGTTGCATTCTGCTCTACTAAATACAAGTAAATTGCCGTTTACTATTTGCTTGAATGAGAAATCCAAATTCATTATGCTTCTATTTATTATCTACTAGCTTCTGCCCGCGACTTCGTCCGCGTGGATTGGTTACTTTGGGCTAACGTTAACTTCAACTCGCGAATTCGTTTACGTAAAAGGTGGAAATATTTTTAAATAATACATACGTTAAAGCTGTTTTAGGTACCTACATGACCCTTTTATTAGTAAGAGTAGAACATTTAACCTTAAGTAAAATAATAATAATAATCTTTATTGAAAACTAAATACATATGACAGTTGACATAGATGTCTTTGCCTCTTGAATTAGGTAATACCTGTGTTTCAAGAGACAGTTCCTTCCCGAAATACATAAATCTTGAACATCAAATTATTTTACAGTAACATACATTATAAATAATGAATATATATATCTTACGTAATAAAGACTAATGATAAACAAATCTATAATAAATTAATGAGTGAGAATTAACGTGTTAGTGAGCGCGCTCACACGTTGTGTGTGTGTGTGTGTGTATGTGTGTGTTGTGCGTTTGTTTGTGTGTGTGTATGTGTGTGTTGTGCGTTTGTTTGTGTGTGTGTGTGTGTGTGTGTGGTGTGCGTGTGTTTGTGTGGTGTGCGTGTGTTTGTGATGTAGTGTGCGTGCATGTATGTGTTTCTTTTTTTTTGTGTGTATTTGTAGTTACGCGAAATAAGTACTTATTTAAAAGTGATTCAAATTTGACGTAATCCATATAATGCAATGTAGTACCATATAAAGTAATGCAAGTAAAAGTATTGGGTCTTATCTATACTTTCTATAGATATATACAATGTATGTATATTATACATACATACATACACTTACGCCTATTTACGATTACACATACTTTTAATGTGTATGAAATCGCTGTGTGGTAGCGGCTATGAATACTACCAATCCTCACTTTGCTTGTGGATGTCGTAAAAGACGACTAAGAGCCTTATAACGACTTGGGCCAACTCCATCTGATGCCGTTTGGTCAACAATTACATTCCCAATTAGGGTTGACGTCTGGCATGCGGCCGGTCATAAAACTATTGCCAATAACTTTTATAATATGTACTATGAATGAAGAGTACTTATTGTATCGACCCCAAGTAATTGGGATAAGAGTAGGAGAATGATGATGATGATGACCTCTCGTGAACAAATCGCCAATTTGGTCCAGAAAAGGTCTTCCCCTTGTATTCGTCTCATTCACGATTGCTTTATATGTTTGCTTCGTCAACCTCTGCCCACTCATTATTTCTGCCACTTCATGTCCAACCCACCTCAGCATACCAGCGCTCTTTTATAACATTATACCTAATTTTATCTTTCATATTTACATCACACACAGCTTACGAAGAGCTGTCAGCTCTACAGCATTTATTCTATTTTCATGTCTTCCCCGCCAAATCTAACTTTCACTGCCATACATGAGGGCAGGCACTAATACTTCCTATACTTATTATTATTATTTAGGATGTGTAAAGCCGACGGAAGGTCATGAGAAGAAAACAAAACTAAAAATGTAGTGTGTGCAGAAGTACTTTGAAATAACATTAGTTTGAGTTTTTTTTAATATAAGATTATAAGATCCAGTATTTTTATCGTAAATGCGCGCCCAGTACTTGATCATTATTTTGCTGCGATGTTATTTTTAAACTGCGATATTTCCTAAGATATTCATTGAAATCAAATAATGTAAAGAGCAATTTTGTTTTAAATTAAATACTTGTGATGAATAACTCATTTATTTGGATAAGGATTAATATTATGTTTATAAAAACACCTTCGAAAATATCACATTATTTTAAAACAAATTTGATTAGCATAAAAAAGGTTATAGTGAGCCAATCTTAAAAGATAGACATATGCTGTCGCGGACTTTTATTTAGAACTTTGAAAGGGGAACAATTATGTAGTACATAATTTTTGCGCAACTTTAACCGTTTACGCAGCGGAAGCTCTCAAAAGGAAACATTAACCCGATTTTTACACATTCATCATTGTTGCTCTGCTCCTATTGGTCGCAGCGTAATGTTATATAGCCTAAAGCCTTCCTCTATAAATGGACTATCCAACAAAAAAAGAATTTTTCAAATCGGACCAGTAGTTCCTGAGATTAGCGCGTTTAAACAAACAAACAAACAAACAAACTCTTCCGCTTTATAATATTAGTATAGATGGCATTAAAATGCTGTTATACTTAATCGAAATAAATAAATTAAAATAAAAGGTAATTAATATTTGTCTGTATAGAAGCAACAGTTTATTTGAAAATTTTTAACATATATGATGTATGTATGTGAATTTATTAATGAAAACGTTATAAAGTATTATCCTCTATGATGTGTAGTTAATGTATGCAGTGATTTATGTCACCCTTATGTACAAATAATTATATTTTTATTTTTGAATTAATATTGTAAGTTATATGTAATAAAAGCTAAATGTACTTCTATACAATTTTGAAAGTCACTATGCTAGATATCACACATATTGCATTACTATGATTTGTGATAAACATTATTTTTATCTATTTTATAAGGTAACCAATAAACGGTAAACATAAGTATAGATATAGTACCCGGCGATATTGCACATCGACCATTGGAAAGAAACGCTCGATTAGTTTCGGCTTCATAGAGCGTTGTCTCTGTCGCACAATACCTATGCGATGTACAAATTGCTATTAGTCCGGTATCTTTTAAAACAATTATGATTTTTGTTATTAAATAAAACAAGTACAATTTTATATTTTTTTGTTATAAATTGTTGAGGTTTTAAATATAACTTATAGAGGGTGGAAGTGGACCACTCCCGAAAACAAAGACAGGTGAACCTACTAGTCCTACTTGTAATGATAGGCTAGAAAAAAAATCAATCGGGATGAAAAAAAATTTTTTTTCACTAATATTTTTAAGTTTTTTTCACATTCCATCGTATTAGGACAGTGCCATGTAACGAAACTCGATAAAAAATGCGTAACTATACTCAGATGAGAAAAGACACAATCTATTCAAAACGCACGATCATATGTTCAAGAGTTCAACGACCTTGCGTGGTGAAAAAAAATTTTTTTTTTCATCTGAGTCGATTTTTTTTCTAGTCTATCATTACAAGTAGGACTAGTAGGATTACCTGTCTTTGTTTTCGGGAGCGGTTCCCTTACACCCTGTATAATATATATTTAAAATAGACGCAACTGCATTTTCTTGTACTTATACAACGACTGATAAACGTCACACAGGTAGTATACGACTAGAGTATCCTCTACTTAAGCGAAATTATCCGATTGCTGGTTTCCAAAGATCGATGTGCAATATTTATTGCCGAGTACTGTAATTAGTTGTAACATTTATTTATGAGATACGACTATTATAAGATGTAACTTGTATTAGTTAATTGATATGTGATAAGTTTCCATAAATAATTCTCCAAAGTTTTGATTTAAGATTTTATTTCCTTCGCATGCGGTACTGTTTTTAGTCGACTTTTACGATACTCGTAGGAATGAGATGAATTGTATTCCTGCTTCGTCATAAACGGAATATACCGGGTGTAACAGAGAATGGAGCAGCTGGTCAGAAGGGTGGTAGATAATGATGGTAGGAACACATAACAAACATTTGAAGGCAAAATGTCGATTCGTTAATGAATTAGAGGCATTTAAAGTTTTCAATTTTGTCGTCGTTTTCCTATGAAACTGAATGAAATGCACCAACTAAATGATAAATAATCTGCTACGTACACATACTTTCTTAAATATTCATTAGAACCTAAATACATCAATTATAACGTTTGCTACAGTATGACAAGCGTTGCCTTTACAGACAGCTGATGAGTCAATGACCTTGTCATTGTCTGTTAAAATTTTTGTTATGTGTTCCTACCATCATTACCTACTACCCTTCTGAGCAGCTGCTTCATTCTCTGTTACACCCGGTATGTATATTTAGCACGAGGTAAAATGATTCAACCATCAAATGCCTTTAGCTATATATAATATAATGTGTGTTGTATATAAGGTATTTGAAAAATAATAACATACAAATATTTGTAGAAGAATCAGTACAAGATATAGAAAGAAGGGGTACAAGTTTTTATAATATCTGCTTCATCGTATAGAGGGCATTGCACCTTATGCTATTTCGTGATAGTGGAGTGTAGGTAATGTGTCTCTATATTGATATTTTTCTTCTCTCAGGCATAATTGAAATGCACTTAAATAAATTACCCGTAGCAGATTTGATTTGATAATGAACCTTCTAAAGTTGCTTGAATTAAACGCTTTAAGCTGAGTTTTAAGAATTCATAGGTTTTGTAAAACTTATGCCACAGTATTCTAACCATTTTTTCAATCACCGATTTGCCAAGCAGTGTATCTTTTTTGTCTATTCACCTCTGAAGATATTTTAAGCAGGTTAAATATTTAGTAAAACTCATGGAAAATGCGAAAAATAACGAACGTAATATTTTTCTTATCAAAATAAACATAAAAAAACCGGCCAAGTGCGTGCCTCGCGCACGAAAGGTTCCGTATCTATAAAAATACCAAAAAAATATCAAGTTTGTTGTATGGGAGCTTAAATGTTTATTTAGCCCTTAAATGTTTATTTTATTCTGTTCTTTAGTATTTGTTGCTATATCGGAAACAGAAATATATCATGTGTGAAAATTGCAACTGTAACTATCACGGTTCGTAAGATACTGTGTGCTGAGTGTGAGTTTTGTCGTTAACATGACGCGTTCTACAACGAGCGCGTAAGCATGTCATTTGTATGAAGAAATGTACAGCGCCACTAGCGGCGCGTTTTTGAAACTACATTTCTTCATACAAATGACATGCTTATGCGCTCGTTGTAGAACGCGTCATGTTAACGACAAAACTCACACTCAGCACACTGGTGACAGATAGACGGACGGACAGCGGAGTCTTAGCAATAGGGGTCCCGTTTTACCCTTTGGGTACGGAACGCTAAAAACGTCTATTTCACCAGCGCATAGTACCTATTATGAAAAAAAAATGGTGGAACATTAATGATTTAAATTGGCATTAGTCTGTGAAACGTATCTTATAATAGTTTTATATATCCGTTATTGTGTGAATAAAAATATACTATGTAAATTTGTAAATATAGATATTGCATTTATATTATTATTGAACTTAATTTATCTTCCGCTTAGTATATAATATGGACGTATATTTATTGCACATTTAATCATTGCAATGTCTTCCTCATTTATTGTATTGGAGGAAATAATTAATGCATGTTATAAACGCTACCATTAGTAAATTACATTTCAGATTCATAATTTAGCTACGTCCAAAACGGGTGAATACGTTCTACCATAACTAGTGCGCTTTACCATGTAGGATGAAGTTGCCACATTCCATCTAATGAGCTGTAATTGAAGCATTGGCTTGAGTTTAGAAAATAAAAACGCATGAAGTCGCTAGACTTTATGTTCAGAAGTTGGAAATAAACTTAATCAAAATATGTATACATGTACGCACATATGCTTCAACATGAATGTGTCGGTTTAACGTTATTAAGCATCAAAATTAGTAAATGTGATATGCAATACAGGCCACATAAATAGGTATTTTGATCTCAAAATTATTTTTTAACAACCTTTTATAAGGGGTAACGTTTTAATATCACCTCAGCAATCGTATATCAATGAATTTTAAAAGTTATCGCCTAAAACAGCAATAAAATCTGCTGTAATCTGTCAATGGTAATGTTGATTAGAATACCATATGCTGACTAAAAATGCAATTATCCGTGATTATCGTTGGCTTTTAAATATCTGCTGTATCATCAAGCAGGTTTTATTTCTAACACTATGTAGGACTTAGACCTGTCTCTGTTAGGATGGCGACTTGACGGATCATATGAAAAACATTGTAGAAAATAAAATACTATTAACTGTGCTATAAAATACATTATAACATGGAATCGAGAGAAATGTATATAAATATGATTTAACATATCATATTCTTAATGATGTATACACAATATAATCTTTGTTTTATAAAATATGAATATATTTGTCAATTAATATTACTTAGATAGTGGTAGGTGTTGTAAATGAATCAAATGTCGTATAACAAACGTACCTATGTTGTGATGACAAATAAATGTACATTATATGTTGTGATTATAATGAGTTAAACATTTTACTTATGCGAAATTAAAATTATATTATTGTTATAAATGTCTTTCATTGTTATAACTGCAAGACTGAACTGTAAGTAGGTAGGTAGCTCTTTAGCACTTGGACTCGATATGGTGAATGAGAAACTTGATAATAAAGCTGTGTGGTGGTGGTTAGCAATGCTACCATTCCTTTTTTTTTGGTAGAGTTTGGTCTTGAAACACGCCGTCCGTTCCGTCCGGAGCAACGGAAGAGCGGCCAGTGGCCTCATAACCCAGCGTTTTACCTCATCGCTATTGGCCCAGCCACTGGTATCGCTTCCTTCACATCCGTGGCCAGCCTAGCGGGTTACCCTTACGGGTACTATCCCTCGCGAATCCAGTTCCACTAATCCCCAGTCCAGTCACCCGCGGCCTTGGCTATGGCGGCATCAGGCACAGAAACTACCAATCCTAACATTGTTCGTGAGTGTTACAAAAAATATTAAGTGCATAATTTAGACCTGCACCATTTCCATCTGATGTCGATTAGTCGAGAATTACATTATCAAGGTGCATTGATGTCAGGCAGCCAGTCGGTCATAAAACTTTTGCAATATGTGCGATGTAAAGAGAATAGTACCTATATTGTGTTTACCCCAAATAATTGTGATAAGACCAGAATGATCAGATTGTTCGAGAAATGTTCAGCCTTGTCAGTTTTTTTTTCTTTTTTACTTATACCAATAAATATTTGAAAGAACTATTTGTGGGATATTTAGACCGTGACATTGTATTTTAGGATCGGTTAAGTTTTCTTACAACAGCTACTTATTCCCCGCCTCGGCGTCACAATATCAGAACTGAGTAGCTTTTTTTTTTTGTCTATCCCATTTCACTCCTTTTTTTTGATAGCAGGCTATGGTACATACAGAGCCGAATTAACCCAGCGCGGGGCCTGTAGCAAAATCTGTCAAGGGGCCCCAGATTTGCTTTAGGTAAGGTAATTAAATAAAACAAACTGATACAAATAATCTTTTCTAAATTTAATATGGGCAAATTTAGAGCTAACACTTTCAATATTGACTTTTTTAAGCAAATCATGCTCTATATTTTCATCAAAGTGAGATAAAAATATTTTACACTCCTATTTAAATTGAAGTTTTTTTACGGTTACACTCCCGCGGTTGGAGTGCATAGTTAGTGGGTCACTGTTGTGTGGTAGCGGCTACGAATACTACCAACCCTTACTATGCTCGTGGATGTCGTAAAAGACGACTAAGAACCTGATAACGACCTGGGCTAAATCCATATGATGCCGTTTGGTCAACAATTACATTCCCAAGGAGGGTTGACGTCTGGCAGGCAGCCGGTCATAAAACTATTGCTGATAACTTTTACAATATGTACTATGAAAGAAGAGATTGTATTGTATCGACTGATATAAGAGACTGTATTGTATCGAGAAGAGATTGTATTGTATCGACCCAAAGTAAGGAGGATAAGACTGTGAGAGTGATGATAATGTAAATACATAGGTATATACAGTGGCGTAGCTAAGGGGGGGCGGCCCGCACCGGGTGTCACCCATCTAGGGGTGACACTCGATGCTGGACTTACACTTAGAGCGGAACTTTAAATGCAGATGTTAGAATGTCTTGACAGATTCAATATTAAACTTGAAACAAGATTACAGTCCATTAAAGATGTAGCTTCATTGTTTGAGGTTGTGCAGTCAAAGTCAGTCAAACACATTTCTTTTGGTGAAATTTGAATAGCTAAACTGAACAGTCAAAAAGTTCTATGGGCAGTTGTACTAATCATCCCTGAATCCTATTGTCGGCTTGGTCCAAGGCCCCAGATCCAAGATAACTTAGCACTATACCGAAAAAATCCCGGACGTCAGCTTGTACGAGATCAGAACGGCTCTAAAACAATTAAAGAACGGAAAGGCACCGGGAGATGACGGAATCACCACAGAGTTCCTGAGAGCAGGCAGCAAGCCGGGTTCAAAAACCCTACAGAAACTGTTTAATCTTGTCATTCTCGAGGGCGACTTTCCAGAGTCGTGGACCAGGACTGTGGTGGTGCTGTTTTTCAAGAAGGGCGATAAAACGCTCTTAAAGAATTACAGACCCATCTCACTCCTGAGCCACGTATACAAATTGTTATCAAGAGTCATTACTAACCGATTCACGCACAAGCTAGACGACTTACAACCGCCCGAACAAGCCGGTTTCCGAAAAGGTTATAATAGCATAGACCACATACACACGCTACGCTGGACTATACAAAAGACCGAGTAGTAAATCCTCTATGTGTAGCGTTTGTGGACTATGAGAAAGCCATTGATTCTGTCAAAACTTGGGCAGTGCTTTAGTCCCTTCAGAGGCGCCAAATTGACTATCGATATATCGAAGTGCTGAAGTGTTTGTATAAAAACGCTACTATGTCGGTCCGCAACGAGGATAAGAGTAGGAAACCGATCCAGTTGCAGAAAGGCGTGAGACACGGAGACGTTTCTCTCCGAAACTGTTCACCACTGCGTTGGAAGATGTCTTCAAACTCTTAGACTGAACCGGACTCGGCATCAACATCAATGGCGAATACCTCACTCACCTTCCATTCGCAGATAATATCGTAGTCATGGCAGAATGCCTGGAGGACCTTGACACCATGCTCAATGACTCACTTTCACTCACTCTTTGCTCAGCAAGGTCTTCCAACTAGTAGGGCTGCAAATGAACATGGAAAATCATGCCTAATGCCCATGTCATTTATGTACCAGTCCTGGTTGGGAATGCGATTATCGAAGTTGTCGTTCACTATGTTCACCTTGGACAAACAGCCCAATTAGATAGATCTAATTTCGAGAAAGGGGTCACGACGACGACCGACGAATCCAACTCGGCTGAGGAGCGTTCGGGAAACTTAGGAGGATCTTATCCTCTAATATTCCGCGGTGTCTGAAAACAAAGGTTTATAAGCAGTGTGTTACCAGCGATGACTTATCTCACTATATCTTTAAACGAGCAATTCTTGTATATATGTAATCTGAATCTCGGAAACGGCTCCAACGATTTTCTCGAAATTTAGCATACAAGGGGTTCCGGGGTCTATTAATCGATCTAGCTAGGTTTCATTTCTAGAAAATATTGTTTTGTCTGTATTTTTCGGCAACAAAAATATAATTTTTCGTTGTATTAAAACTATTAGAATAAGAAATTTTTCAAATTTTGACGCTGTCATTAAGAATAGACATTTAGCTCAGTTGGTTCAATCGTGTAGTCTAATCCAAACAAACCGGAACTCGGTTCGGATCCTTACTTTCCCTTATTTATTTTTTGGCCTTTTTTTATTATTTTATTAATTATTATTTGCCCGCATTTTTGTCTGCGTAGAAGTCGAAAATGGTTCTAATAGGACTTTTTTGTTTTTTACGTTATTAATTTTATTGTTATTTATAAATTATTATGTATAAATGTTTGTATACTTATATAGTATAACAATCTTTATTATGTGTCGGGAAGATTTAATAAACATGAAAATAAAATGATATTTTGTTATATATTATGGACACGAGGCTTTTTTTCTTAACAGTCTATGTTTTGAACACACTGCGCCCATTCCGACCGAGGCGACGGAAGGGTAGGGTGCGGCTCCATAGATAACCCACCGTCTTTTCCATCGAAATTAAGCTGACCACTGATACCGCTTCTTTGACATCCACCCGTGATACTACACCTAAACATGTATTTCTTTGTAAGCAATATCTTTTGTTTTTCTTTCGGATGCTAGAATTACCAGGCTATTCTATGAGCTTACTCTGAAGCATGTTACATACAACTGCCCATGGGAGAAACAGCTTTCTCTCAAGTCTACTCCCACTACCTTAAAAATTTGACCTCGAGCTTTGTTTATGGTTATTGCGAAGCAGACTTTAAAGGCAAACTGCATTCTCTGAAATTCGAAGGAGTAATTTGATGGTATTTGGAGAATCCTAGTAATAAATACAGACTCTGCTCGAGAACTACCGGTTAGTATAGTTGACCCGATTACATTGGCATTGTATAATTTTGGCGCGCGAGCTCTCAATTTTAAGATGTGAGTTGAGAGACCGGGAGCCTTCTAAGTAGATATTCAGAAAAATCGACCGGTTGTTGGACTCGGGGTTTATCACTTTTGATTGAATGATTTAAAATATTTGCAAGTAAATGGTATAAAGAAATCGAAATAACCGGAGTAGCGCACATAGGTAGTTCATAACGTCTTGCGACCAATCTGATGAGCATTAACACCCTGTCTCCCTATCGTATTAAGATACGATTGTTTCTAATATACCTCAGCCTTTTCGTCTCGATTTTTACAAATATGTTGATTAAACGCTGGCTAAACAGCGAACAAAAATATAGCAAATGACTATCTCTCTTTCCTAATCATTATGCGGTAAAAATGCCCTCGCCAGAGAAAAATAGAAACGGGTAATACATCTTATGAGCGATGGATTTCAGTTATTCGGTGCAATGTGTTATTATGGCTCTCAATTACAATATTCGGCTTAGAAAATTGCTGTCCAACAATTTTAAATTTCAAACTCTACGTTGACGCCGTGGTGGACGCCGTGTCCTAAAAAGGTATGACCTCTTTATAGCTTAGAAATTTTCAAATGCCGTATTAATACAGTATTGTGAGTTTCGAGACATTCCAATTTTAAAGAGTATTTCCATTGTACCAAGCTTTGATGTGAGTTCAACCTTTTCAGGGTTCCGTACTCAAAGCGTAAAATGGGGCCCTATAACTAAGACTTCGCTGTCCGTTCGTCCGTCCATATTTCTATCACCAGGCTGTATCTCAAGAACTATGATAGTTAGACAGCAGTCGAGACAGAAATTTTCACAGATGATGTATTTCTGTTACCGCTATAACGACAAATACTAAAAAAACAAAATAAAATAAATATTTAAGTCGTGCTCCCATACAACAACCGTGATTTTGGCTCTTTTTGCTCGATATAATTTTTTATTATATTTAAATATAACTCTTAGAGATACAAAGATTGAGAAAATATTTAAAAACGGCTAATATTGTAGTTTCTAATTGAGTGCCTCTGGACTATTTGAACAGTGTACTGTGGAATAGGATTTTACAGAATCTCTTCCGAATCTAATGGTCGCATTAAACTTATTTCTAAAAATATGTGCATCAGTTGCTTTGTGTGAGAGAGCTTCAGCAAATTGAAATTAATTAAAAATTGCTTGCGGTCTACAATGACCGAAACTACATAGATTAAACAATGTTGTTATTTTAACGATGGAACATGAAAAAACACAAAATATAAATTTCGATAACATGATTTCGGAGTTTGCAGGTGTAAAAGCTAGAAGGAAGAAAATTTAATTATTTGTAAACTAAATTTCTTTCACATGTATAAAAATTATTTGTAATAATCGAATTTTAATAAAATGTAAATTATTGTTACTTTTATTTTTTATTTAAACGGTTTTGATTGAGTTTAGGGGTGTCAGCTACGCGAGGACACCAGCCGGAACATAATCGCCCGTTAGGTTATGCGGCTGGAGAGGCCTAGACATGGTGTTGTTACCGTTGAGGCCCTCCGGCCCGTACTGATGGAATAGAATCTATTCCATCAGTACGGGCCGGAGGGCCTATCTATTCAATAGATGGAGCGGCGGCACGGAGTCCTCTCCTTCCGGTTGGTGCAGGTCTTGTCGGGGCACGGTTGCTTCGGTAAGTACCTGCACACGGTCGTGAGGAGGGAGTCGACTCCGTCCTGCCACCAGTGTGGTAGTGACGAGGACACGGCGCAACATACGCTCGAGGTATGCACGAGCTGGGACGGGCAGTGCCGTGACCTCGTCGCTGACATCGGTGCAACCTGACGCTGCCGGCTGTCATGAAAGCGATGGTCAACAGCGTTAGGAACTGGGACGTGGTCGCCGCCTTCTGCTAGGCTATCTTGCAGAAGGGGGCGGCGGAGCGAGTCCGGGAGGATTCCCTCCATACGGCGGCGGCGCAGGCGCGACTCACTGCGCCTGATGCCGCCCTAACCGAGGCTTCGGGTGATCGGACTGGGGAATAGTCCGGTCGTGTCGGGCCGTCGACACGAGAGGAACCCGCGAGGGTAAACCGCCGGGCGGGCCATCGAAGACAAAGATCGGGTATCGGTGGCCGGCTCGTATGGCGAAGAAAGGTGTTTGCAGGGTGGGTCTATGGGGTTGCGCGCCGCCTCTTCCATCGCCCTGGACTGATTTGGCGGGGCACGACAATTTCCATAGCCCACCGCCAAAAAAAAGGGGTGTCACCTACATTATCCGCCCCGGGTGCCATCCATACTAGCTACGCCACTGGGTATATACAAATAATAATTCTCAAAAACAGGTTTTTTAAGTTTAATAATTCGGACTGTTAGGTGGTTCCCTAGTGGCGTGTCGGATAACAACATCACATCAGGGCGGATACTGCGCTAGGTGGTGGTTCGCCCCATAAGTGGTCTTTCGGCACCGGGGTGAGTGTCTAGGTAATACACCATCTATTAGACTTAAAGGATTGTCCTCTAAATAGAGTGAAAACATTTAATCTCTCACTTTGGATGACTGAAAGTCATCTACTTACTTCGGATCTGAACAACAATGCCGATACAAAGAGGGAGCGTAGGGCGTTGTCTTTTCGTGCTAATATGATAGCGCGCTGGTTTGCCCATTGTTCGAGGGACATCAAAATCGCTTTGTTTAGAGCACGTCCTTCTATACGTGCAGTTTGTGGTTGAATTATTCGCGGGAACAGTGCAGTGCACTGCGTATACAGTACAACAATGCGTTTAGGGTGTTGTTCGGGCTGTCTCGGTTCTGTAGTGCGTCGGAGATGTTCACCGAAGCGCGTGTGGATTGTTTCTAGGCATCCATACGGAAGCGGTGCACGTCCCTGGTGCACAGGGTCCAGCCGCAACAGCATACTAAGCGCCTTTGCAGAACGGTATGACTACTACTACTTGAACCACTGTGACATGGTTAATGTACGAATTAATGCACTTATTCTAGTTGGTCGAATAAATAAAATAAATGAGCCCCTGCGGCGTACCTGTGTGAAAGGGGCTTAAACCATCTGTAACAGGGCTTTTGTGGCCATAGATAGCCATGGCGATTAGAACCATACGCGAATACAAAATGGTGTCGACTGAGGCAGCATGTATGTTGGCCGGCAATTTACCCTAAGTTGATGGCTAGTCGGTACGATTTGGTGGTGTTAATACGGCAAGTTGTAAAGCCCAATGAGTAGGCATCCGTTGCCCCGTACAGTGTTGCAAGTTCTATCCAGACCATAGTAATAAAAATAAAAAGATTCCTTGTCCACTTTTGCCGAACTAGAAAGCAGACTAAATAGTAACGGTCAGATTACCATTCATCACGACATCCACATCAAGAGCTATTTTATGAATTATGCACGTACGTACAATATGCTATTTTAATTTAAATATACGAGTACGTTTAACTTGTCCGTGACGTCAGAGCTGACGACGTAATTTATGATGCTGTAGGTATACGATGTGCTCATTAAGTCAAATACCAGTTAAAATCAACGCACTAATAATATTTATATATAAAATTCGACTATAATTGTTTAAATGCAAGAACTTCAGGAAAGCTTTGCTGAAAAATGCTTTGAAAAATGCTTTTTTGTTTTATGATAAGCACCTACTTGATTATTAAATAAATCGTATATTTTTTCATGTAAATATATCAGAAATTCCAATAAATGTAAACTGCCAATGTATTACATGTTTATGTGGATGGCTAAAAAATATACACATGCAAAACACGAGAAGATTGTTACGACGTTATATATACATATAACTTTACATAAGATTTGTTTGAACAGGCGTAACTGAAAAAATATCCCAGTGGTTTAAGAATTTTTTACGCTTTCCTTTTATCACTTTTTACTGAGACAAAATTAAATCTTTGTGTATAAGCCTTTAAACAATAACATTCTTGTATGTATAGGTACTCTATATATAGACTTAATTTGTTTAAGGTTATTGTATTTTTTAACTACAAGCTTAATGCAAAATCTGATTAGGTAATCCGATCGGCCGTAAACTATTAAACGGTTAGAAAATAAAGCTCCGACAATCACGATAACAGAGCTTACCTACGTCATCAAGATGAAACTAAATTGTGACTTATTTCGAACTCTATACTTTAGGAGATAGAGTTGCGATGTGTAGAGATGTGATTGCAACGGAGGGTGGATCGATGGGTGCGTGCGCCCTCTGGTGGCAAAAGCCCTTGCTCCGGTTAGTACGTAATAGTGGCGATCGGCAATCGGGTGTGTTGTGTCTGCGCTCCCAGTTTCTGCAGCCAGCGAGGTGAGTGAATAATTCACATGCCTTACGATCTTCAGGAGTCAAAACATTATGTCTATAGATAGATATGTATCCATAATAATTATTACTTTTAACATTCAAATATTTTAATAAAACTGTCTTTTATTTATCATTCCTTCTTTACTGAAATCTATGACTAAATTATATTTCTAATTTATTCTTTTAATATTTGGATATACCTATGTAACTATAATTTACTAAAATATTAGCTTAGAAATTAACGCTAGCAATGTTGTTATCACTCTACGGCTTAGAATACATTATCATTACCCCATTATTAAACACAATTGTTATAATATGCGACTAAGGGCATATAATAATTGCAAAAGAAAAATCGAAATGATACCGTAGTTGATTTGGAAAAATAATTTAACGCACTTGTTGCCGGACGCAAAATAAATATTTATTTATCACCGTGCAGTCCTTTCTATTATCAATCATAGCTCACCAGCAGGGATCTCCTCAGAAGAAGACCTTACACTGAAGATTTATCATTATATGACTATAACAATATATGAGTATAATGATAAATCTTTACAGTAAGGTATTGTTTAATTCTGTCTATTGTTTAAGCCAATGGTATTTCTATCTTCATAACTCACGTTTACCACTTACTGTCAATGTTATACGGCGTCGTTAGTTCTATTACTACTTACTACGGGTCAGTATGAACGAAAACTCATTTTTTCATCACTACCGCAAAACTAAATATATTAAATAAATAATACTATTATATAATTTTGAATTCCATTTGAATACTTATTGACAAAGTGCATATAAGTTATTTTACTGTAGTTTACATGTTCAACTATTTGGCAATTCTTAAGACGACATCACACCTTCCTTTGCTGTGGGTATTATAAATATCGATTAAGGCATGTCAGTAGATGGTACGCTAACATGCCTAGCAGAATCTATGGATACAAGGGATGGTAAACTCAAAATAAAACACTAAGTCATCTTTCTGGCCAGCGTAGTGTGGGAAGATAATTTTCCTCACCTGGCACAAAAACTGCAGACATTTTCCATTTCACTAGATGGTATAGTTTATTACTCTCATCTTGGCTCTTACGCATGCCATTGATGATTTAAACCTTCTCCATATTAAGAGAAATATGTACCAAATTGATATTATATATAACACGCTGGTCAGGCGTGTTGGAATAGGGTTTTATTTCGAGTTTTTTTTTTATCTCCGCCATGTCTGCTCGCATCTCTTGGTCTTTTACGATATCACAGAGCAAGAAAAGCGGTGGTGACCATTGTAATCTTACTGTATTATCACAATTATGACTTAGTTAACAGTTTATCACCATCACTAACGCAAGCAAATTAATACGTTTTCATATCTTTTAATACCTAATGCATTTCATATAATAAGCAATGCAAGTATAAATATGTTCTCCAAACACAAAAATTTGTGGTGAATATTAACTTTTGGGCCTATTAATTAGCTGACTTATAAATAGAACAATTACTATTCTGAACTGAAAATAATCTTAAATTACCCTAAATAAATCAACTACAATATAAAAAAGGTTTGAAAGTAGCTAGCACCTAACTTAGAATAATATTAGGTAGTTTAGCGCGGTATGCATGCGTTGTCGTGTGCTAATTATACTAAGTTAAAATGCATAAATATATTTGAAAAGACGATAATGAATGTCTTATCAAACGGATGAATATGACGATAATGAATGTCTTATCAAAATAAAGAAAATTTGAATAAAACTTGAATATAGAGAAGAATTCTGATAGTAATTATTATATATAAAATATAAGTCCATATTGTACGTTAATATATTTGTTTCTTCTTATAAACAGACGCGACTCCATTACTTGGACTGGTTTCAAATAAGGTATAATTAATCGTCAGAAATTCGCTGCTATTGATAAACAACATAAGTTGCAGGCATTGAAAATGTAATAAACAATTGTCGTATGTAAAGGCTTCTTATACATTAATAAACTCGATATAAACTATATCGATTTAAATTGACACTGAGACTTTTATAATTAATTAGTTATTGATCGCTATCTATTGGCTGTGTGGTTGCGGCTACGAATACTACCAATACTTACTTTGCTCATATATGTTGTAAAAGACGATTAAGAGTTTTATATAGACTTGGGCCAACTCCACCTGATGCCGTTTGGTCAACAATCACATTCCCAAGTAAATTTAACGTGAGGCATGCGGCCGGTCATAAAACTATTACCAATATTTTTTTGTAATATAAACTACGAAGAAAGAGTAGATACATATATTGCATCGACCCCAAGTAATTGGGTTAAGAGTAGAAGAATGATGATGACGATCGCTACTTTGTCCATGTCGAATTATGGATTGGATATTTATTCATATGATGATAACTTATTTTTTAACAGCCTATTTTCTAAGTTATAATTTTTTGAACTTGGGCTGAGCAAAGCTCTGGGTCACGGCAATCTTTATCCATAAAGAACAACATTTATATGTTAGAATAGAGTTTGAATTCAGTCTACTTAAACTATGAGCTACTACTAACTGTATTTAAATAAGTTTTATTGCAGAGGTAGATAAGATTAATTGATTTGTGATTAGAACAATATAACCTATTCTATACAATCTACCCTGATTAAACATCAAAATGACTATTAATTAAAACCATAACTCTGGAATCCTTATCTTCTCATCCCACTCTAATCCTTTTATCTAACTGTCTGGAGTTCTGATACAGTTTACATTTGTGGCTTATTGTTATTAAGCCTGTCTTACAGTCTGGAAGATATATATGCATCCATTTCTTGTACAAAATTATACGATTTTATTCGAAGATATAACGCATTTTGAAAAATAATTCAAAAATGGGCTTTGTTACATTTTCCATTATTCAGTCTAAGCTACAAATACCGTACTCCAATTCATGCCAACTGTCGATTTCCACGCAGGCAGATTCTTTGTAGGACACCTAAATAGTTGTTCTGAATCATATATATTATGGTACATAGTTATTATGAGTAGGTCTTATTTTCACGTATGCGTAATAAGGACATTTATTAGGACCTTTACTACATTTTTTTTGTAACCACACCGAATGATAATCGGAACATATAATACGTAAACATTGGCGATAGATGGCAAGGTAAAAAGCATCGCGTCGAAATGTGAAGGATACATGGGTTTCACGTCGTTTGTCGTGTCGTCCATATTAACTTAATTGGTAAAGCAGTTGGAGCCCAATTCCAATAGCTGTGGGGTCAAAAACTGCATGTAGCAAGTAACGGCATTGGTTTTTCGAAAAAAAATAATCAATAATTTAGATCTATTTCTGTTCTGGATGTTTTAATTATATGTGGTCATCCCACTTTCTCCGACGGATATCGTACATAAAGAGTGGTGAGCGTTTAAGTCAATCAGCATTTTACTAAGTGGAAGGCTTCAGACGCAACATAGTAGGTAAAACAGAAGACTTTTTGTAAATTAGAAATAAATAATTCATGCAATCAATATAATCATTAAGGAGCTTATACTTGAAACAATCGATAAGCGTTTAGTACTTTATTTTATTGAAGGACATTCATTTATTGTGTTGGGATTAAGGTTTAGCTTTTAAATCTTAGTTGTTAAGACACACTGAGTAAATACCTATTATTACCGATCTGGTATTTTCTTCTATTATATATTACTAGCTTCTGCCCGCGGCTTCGCCTGCGTAAAAGGTTACTTTCCTAAAGTTTTTCATCCCCTATTTCTATTTTACCCCTTAAGGGTAAATTTTTACAACACGTTAATGTCATATTTATTTATATCTAATCAATAGCCTAAATTTTTTTTTGCATTAAAAAGTAGCCTGTGAACCAAATTTCATTTAGCTCGATTCAGTAGTTTGGCGTGAAAGAGCGACAGACAGACAGAGTTACTTTCGCATTTATAATATTAGTAAGGATAAGCTGACCCGAAAGACGTTATCTATGATCGTTTTATAGTTATTTAACTTATATGGATAATGTAAACTAGAAATGTTGCTCATATGAAGTTTCTGATCTGGTAACATAAGGATATTACAAAAACATTACATCGGATCCAGATAAGGTTATGTATATGAAATTATTTCGAATTATCATTTTCGGAAACTTTGAGTACCTATATTGGATTTTTAAGGAATTGTGAAATGGAAATACTAAGTGACATAAAACATTATAGTGTTATTCCCTATTAAAGAGACTTAAATTTAGGCTGTCGATTCGGGCAGTTAAAAGAAAACCTGTAGTAATACGTCTCATAAAGACTTCGACTCTATCCGAAATAATTCAAAACTTTTATACCGGATTCGTTTACAGTTTCGGATATATTTTCAGTTTGGATAATCAATAGTTTGGGTTACGACTAAAATTATAATATAATAACTGTCCCAATAATTTTTTTACTCTCATAAATTTATCCTAATTTTTTCGCCTGATAACTTATTCAAAACTATAATTACAGTGTGAAGCAATACACTGAAGACTTTTGATAATGACACTGTAGCAGCGACTTCTGTAAAGTGTTGAAAATATTGTAAAATTAAAAATCAAATACAAACACGATATAATCCGTAAAAATAGTTTTATTTCAAATATAGTACATACGTTTGGGGGGCATAGTCCGGAGCGTGCTCGTTCGCGTCCCCTGCCAGTCTAATTAGACTGCTAATCCGGCTCGATATGCGTACCGCAATGCGGGTTAGGGAGTCCCCCGGAGACGACGCGTACCGACCCGCCCCCGTCGGTATGAACATCGGCAGACGCGGCGATGGGGGCTGCCACCCATCACGCCTTGCCCAGTCAGGCGAGTCGAGGAGAGCAGAGTGCCGGGTGGGCACGTGGAATGTAAGAGGTTGTGTGGAAGGTAAGTTGCACGAGCTGATATCCGTCATGGCGGACAAACAGCTAGACGTGCTCTGTGTAACAGAGACCAAGCGAAGGGGCAGCGACGCCTGCGATCTTCCTGGTGGCGGGATGGCTCTGTGGTCTGGTGTACCACAGAGCGATCGAGCCAGCATGGGGGTAGGAAGGCTGTTGTCCTCTCGCTTGGCCTCAGGTGTGAAGGATTACGGAATGTATGATTCCAGACTTCTCTGGGTCCGTATAAAACTAGGTGTCACCAAGGTATTCATGGTTGTAGCATATGCTCCCGTAGGATCCTCGGTGGCATCAGACCTAGAGAAGTTTTGGGACAATGTTAGGGAAGTTCTGGATATGGCAGAAACCAGTGAACGCGTGATTGTATGCGGAGATTTGAACGGATGGGTGGGGACCAAGCGTCCCGAATATGAGGACGTACTTGGTCCATTTGGTGATAAGAGAGTGAACGACGCAGGTAGGCTCATAGCGGATGTATGCATGGAGAGAAACCTTATTGCGCCAAACACATTTTTCCAACATAAGGACATCCATATGTATACATGGAGAAGGAATGAACAGAAAAGCATAATAGATTTAATTTTGGTAGACAGTCGCCTCCGAAGCAAAATATTGGACGCAAGAGCCTACAGGGGCCCCACAGTCGATACGGACCACTATCTCGTTATTGCGAGATTTAGTGGTCTGTTCAGAAAGTGGAGGCACTGGCGAGAGCGTGTCCACTTCGGAGGGCTTGAAAGAATAAAGGTTGAAAGGTTGCAAGAAGAGTGTGTAAGGGAAAAGTATGCAGAGGGTGTCCGAGAACGGCTGACGATGGCAAGCCAGCCGCAATCGAATATTGAAGAATGCTGGAGAATATTGAAAGAGAGTATGGTAGATACAGCGAAAGAAGTATGTGGAAGTTCAAAGAAGCATATAAAAACAAATGGTGATGCATGGTGGGATGCGGAAGTGGCAGCTTCCGTAGAGCAAAAGAAGAAAGCGTGGCTGCACTATGTCTCTTCTTTGAATCTGAATGACAGTATGACTGAACAGAAGAAAGAAATATATCGGCAATGTAAGAATGACACCAAGGCCTAGTGAAAGACAAACGTGATAGAGCAAGTATGAGTGCAGAAGATAGGCTGACTAAAAACTTCGAGGGTAACACCAAACTCTTTTGGAGGGAGGTGAAGAAGTCTCGGGGTGGTTGGTCAGCCTTCAGAATGAATAAAATAAGGTCTAAAGGTGGAGACATTCTTACACAAACACAAGACGTGTTAAGCCGATGGAGTGAATATTTTGGCGATATGTATGCGGATACTACGGTTGGCGCCGGTGTTGGATGTGGTTTAGTAGATCAACATTCGACAACGGCGTCCTCCGATGGCATCAGTATGGATGAAGTTGAATGGGCGATAAGAAATTTGAAAAATGGTAAGGCAGCGGGCATTGATATGGTGTCTGCCGAGATGATCAAGCTTGGTGGCTCTTGTGTCTGGGAGGCGTTCCTGTTGCTCCTCAATTTATGTTGGAGCTCGGGAATGGTTCCCAGGGACTGGAATAGCGCAGTCATCGTGCCTTTGTTTAAAAACAAGGGTTCACGTTATGACTGCGCAAATTATAGAGCCATAAGCTTGACCAGTTTGGCAGCAAAAGTGTATGGTAAAATTATTGAAAGGAGAATGAGGATGGTGTCCGATGGTTTACTGTGTGAGACACAAGGAGGTTTCAGGAGTGGAAGGGGATGCATGGATCAAGTGTTCTCTCTGCGCAACATTGTAGAGAAGCATCTGGCTCTAGGTCAGAGGGTTTTCTGCAGTTTTGTGGATCTGGAGAGAGCATTTGACACGGTTGTACGAAAGGAACTTTGGGACATTTTACCGGAGTATGGTATTAGCGGTAAACTGCTACAGGCTGTGCAGTCCAGTTACATGGGCTGTAGAGCCTGTGTGCGGCTGGATGATGGAATGTCGCCTTAGTTTGACGTCAATATCGGCGTTAAGCAGGGGTGCGTTCTGTCAGCCAGGCTGTTTATCATATATCTGGATAAATGTCTCCAAAGGTTGAACGATATGAATGTGGGAGTCCAGATGGGCGACTCAGTGGTCACTGCTCTGCTTTATGCAGATGATTCAGTCCTGCTGGCACAGTCAGCGACTGACCTGCAGACCCTAGTCGACACAATGACAGAAGATTGTAAGAAAAGGGGTCTACGCGTGAATGTGAGCAAAACCAAAATAATGGTCTTTGAAAGAGATAAAACCAGAACAGATGTAAGAGTAACAATAGGTAATGATGTACTAGAGAAAGTGGATGAATTTGTATATCTTGGATGTGGATTTAGGCGAGATGGAAGGTACACCACTGATATAGAGCGAAGAGTGAATGCGGGAAATAGAGTGAACGGAGCGTTGGGGCAACTTCTCGGCAGCCACCACCTCAGCCAGAACGCACGTGTAGCAATACATAACGCAGTGCTTGTCCCAACATTACTGTATGGAAGCGAGAGTTGGGTATGCAGAAAAGAGTATGATAGTAAAATTAATGCGGTCGAAATGCGATCTCTGCGGAAAATCTGTGGAGTTAGGCTGACCGACCGCATTCGACGACGTAAGAGAGCGAGTAGGTATGAAAGAGAGTATTGGTGTAAAGATGCGAAAGGGAATGCTACGATGGTTCGGACATGTGGAAAGAATGCCGAACGGACGCCTGGTTAAGAAGATATACAATGCGAAAGTGGAAGGATGTAGGTACCGAGGGAGACCGAGACTAACCTACCTAGACCAGATCGGTCATGTACTGAAGGAAGGTGGAGTCAAGAGTCTCCGAAACCGGCGAGCGTGTATGAAGAGAATTATGAATGTTGAGGAAGCGAGTGAAGTATGCAGAGATAGAGTTCTCTGGCACTCTGTTCTCTCTGCCTACCCTGCAAGGGATATGGCGTGATGATATGTATGTATGTATGTATAGTACATATTTTTTTATAACGTATCAACCATCATATATGTTAGATATGCATGTTCATAACAGCCGGTGCTTCATGACTTTTTCTCTGAAACTCGAACTTTAGGCATAGTTCGGTCAACTTAATTATATAATATTTATAAAAACAGAAAACTATTATAAATATAAAAAGTTTCCATCGATCCCACCCTTCCAAAAAATCATTTAAGGTCTAAGTTCCGAAAAATGGGTTAGTTTTGCATTTTAAACCAAACAGTTTTATCATAAATTAGGTCAAACAAAAATCATCTTTTTTATAATTGCAAAAAATTGGGTTACAGATTTTTTTTCGGCGCATGGTTTTCCAAAAATTCTTTTTAGGAAAGCCTTACGGGGAATTTACATATCAAATTTTAAGTTTGTAATAGTTATACCTACTTACTGAGATCTCATGAAGAGTCAGTAATATTTGGCTTATATTTAATTTGCATTTTTGTACTCTGAATCATAACACAATATTAACATATTCCATTTTTTATTTTTACGACAGGAAGAGGAACAATATATACACTAATGAACAAGATGACATTTTACGAAAGTATATTGTATGCTATCTCATTTACTCGCTATTGTGGCATTGTGTAAGCGGCGTTAGAAGAATGGAGGGTAGCGAAACTCGTCCACGTATCCCTTAGGCATAACATCACGCATTGCGTAATATGACCCCCTTCCACCCTAAGTCGGACAGCATTTCAATAAGATTTGCCGCCTAAATCTTTTTACCAATGTAATATACCGAACCGTATCATATGTATTTCCAAAACTAACAGTTTTGGTATCTGTTTAACTGGATCCTAAATATTTTCTTTTAAATCTCAATGCCTTATTGTATTGCTAAAGATATGAACCGATGTGTAATGCAATCACATTTCGACATAATTTTAGTCATAAATAAACACAGCGACATAGTTAGCGGAATATAAAAAAGCGAAGAAATCTTATAAAATATGATTACATTTTAAAGTTAAATAACCTGCTTTTTACTGAAAATTACACATTTTAAGTTTGTAATAAATATTATATATCGCACCTAAAATATTTTTTTTGTAAAGATGTATCTATATATGTAAATAGTCTAGGTATGCTGATACTGGTTGCTTCGGTAAGTACCTGCACACAGTCGCGAGAAGGGAAAGGACACTATCCTACTACCACTGCGACCTGACGCTGCCGACCATCGCTAAGAAGGAGTCGGCGGGGTATATCAAAGAGGTGATTTTCAACACTGACATACTCCGCCGCCAGCGCATGTGGCGGTGCAGGCACAAGTACCTGCGCCTGATGCTGCCCTAACTAAGGTCACGAGTTAATAGACTGCGGATTAGTCTGCTACCCGCAGAGAGGCCAACCGCGTGAAAGCGACGCCCAGGCAACACTGTTGTTTATTGTTGGGGCGTCGATAGTGATGATACCCGAAAGTGTAACCCGCTAGGCCGGTCGCGATAACATCGCGATGCCAAGGAATCGGTACCAAACCATAGCCTGACAATAAAAAGGTATATATTAGGATTATTATGTAAATGAACGTCTCGTGAGTTAAAATCTGTCAATCTTCAACTATGGCGGTTCTCAGTTCACACTCAGTGAGTTGAGCTGGGATTCTTGATTTAAGCCCTACGTTTTAAGTCACAGATATGCTCATATCCAGTGATCTCGCTAGCCACACCATCATTATATATACACACTAGTGTTGCCCAAATGCAAGACCAAGACTCGCTGCAAGAGTCTCGCATTGCTTCCTTAGATAGCATTTTACGATTCCTCTGTCAACATTTTGTACTCTTAATACCAGTACCATCCATCCATCCATCCATCAGCCCGTAAACGTCCACTGTTGGACATAGGCCTCCCCACGAGAATGCCATCTATAACGGTCCTGTGCCACCTGCATCCAACGGTTTCCTGCGACCTTGATGAGGTCATCAGTCCACCGAGTGGGGGGTCGTTCTACGCTGCGTCGTCCGATTCGTGGTCGCCACTCGAGAAACTTTTTTCCCCAACGGTTGTCGGTTCGTCGAGCGATGTGGCCTGCCCATTGCCACTTCAACGTGCTAATCCTTAGGGCTATGTCGGTTACACCCGTTCTTCTACGTATTTCCGTATTTCGGATTTTATCACGTAGAGAAATACCGAGCATAGCCCGCTCCATAGCACGCTGAGCGACTTTGAGCCTTTTTATGAGGCCGACATTTAGAGACCACGTTTCAGTGCCGTAAGTCATCGCTGGTGAATACCAGTACACGGGGCAATAATTTGATGTTATTTTAAACAGTCTCATGATGGATAGGTGTGATTATAGCCCCACCCCAGTTAAGTGGTAAGTAAGTAATTATAGATATTGTACCTGAATATTGTACAGTTAGTGCCACTAGTTCCGGACGGATTAGTGGGGTTCAAAGTACCGTAGCCCGCCGCCAAAAAAAAAAGTGCCACTAGTTGAATGGAATTTCATTAATTTTGTTGGAATATCATTTCTAGGTGGCTTTTTCATTTCTATCAAAATAAGTGACTATTATATTATATATTGTAACAGTGAGAGTTGTAGACCTGCGAGACTCGCAAGAGTCTTGCATTTGGACAACACTAGTACGCACATACTCTATCGATCAACTCTAAGTCCGTACAAACTTCCAAACATATAATTTTTTCCCTATACCATTAAGAATCCTTCACACGATCCGACACTGTATTTCCAAAATTTGCTTGATTACACTTTCTCTTCTACGCCTGGATTTGTCTTCCATCAACTTGACTTAAAAGAATTCTACATTCTTCTTTCATCCATTTTATTCATTTCTGCACGTTTTGTTTGGTAATCCAAACAAAACTTTTTTCTATTGGATAAGTTGCCAAAGTCGATGAGCCCGGGCGTCAGTTAACCTGTTTCTGCGATGATGTCCCTCAAGTTTGGAACTTTGGTAGGTACGAATGTACTTAAACCATCTTTTTGAAGTCTTCGAATTTGTCTCCATGTCTACGAAGAATTCTAGAATTCTCTTTATATCGTCTATTTCTGCGTATCTCGTTAATGCCCTGACAATATCAATTGGGGCCAAATCAGGCATAATGAATTTGATAAGTTTCTTTATAAAAAGAACAATATTGCAAAAAAAGAACAAAAAATGTCGCCAAAATTTAGAAAAAAAGACTAATTTTAAATTATCAAATAACCTAAAAGAAAAAATTGGTCAATATTATGCAGCTTTAAACAATAAAACAATATAATCAATATTTACGTTTAATAGATTTAGAACAATTGTTTAACACATTTAGAACAATTTGTTTTAAAACTAATTTAAATCAAAATCAGCCAGTACTTATCAAGGCAAGAAAAAAGTTTTAACTTATATACACCTTTTTTTATATGCCGCTAATTTTCTCGGTGTATGAGCGAGTTCATTGCCATTAACCGGACATAGTATAAAATTTTAAATTTAAAGATCATTAAATCCAAACAAAATTTATTTTTCTGTGATCTAGAATTCGAATCTAAAAACTCACGATCACAGAAGTGGCATGCGACCTGAACTAACAAAACAATAAAAATATAATTATAACCTATTTTTGTTTCAAACATACTCCTACACTAAGGATTGCATTGACTGAAAATAAATGTTATTGTTATTACTTTACAACTCTTACTCTTGACAAAGTCTCTTTACGTGATCATAACATTTGTTTATCCACACTTAGAGATAAAAGCCGTACATCCCAAATATCATTATGTAGTTTTATACACATTTCTACAAAGAGCTTTATTCAAAGCTTCTGATCTTGTTCGGGTGTGTCAACAGAACGTAAATTTGCCACCCTCTTGTCGTTCTATATCAAATTGTTCAGTTGTCGCAAACACGTTACGTAACCATACACTGTTAGCATTTAAAATATTCTAATTGGAATAACTAGTAACTTATTCAAGGTATTTATTTACTTCTAATTATCCAAGCACGTATGTACTACTCAACTAGGTATATACTCGTACATATTAATACATATATCTATATTAGAGAGTTCTATATGTATATTAGTGGTTACTATCTAGATCTAGAGGATTTTAAATTCAGGGTGAACTATACACAATATACCTACATATAACACAAAAATAGGATATATATATATATATAGCTATATCCATTATTGACTTTGAAACAAGCCAACTAATGTATTTTAATCCAGTTTTATCAAAAAGGCACAAAAACAATGTATTATGACTCGATAGGTGGCTCCATGATTAATTTCAAGGCATTCTGTTTTATATCATTTTTTTTAAATTGTCCAGACCAACGTCTGTTGGATTAGTTAGTATTATTATATCATCAGACACTTATACGTATTTTTGTATGGGGATGGCATAAGAATACAGTTCACCACCCATTCCTTTACCGTAAGTGTCGTCGATAAAGACGACCGAGGTTGTAAACAAGCAAATAATATCAATGGCAGAAAATGAATCATCATCATGATCTCAGCTCTCATATGTCCCACTGCTTCATTATACTACTAATATTATAATTTTTAGCTTAAGATCTTTTATGTGGTGAAGTAGTAAAAATATAATGCTCGCTATCCTTGCGATGCATGTGGGTATCATGAAAATCAATTAAAAGATTCTATCCTTTAATTGATTTCGAACAGTTCGAGAAAGAAAACTCTATGTTGAATAACGTAGCCAATATGTGGTGACATACATATTTATGGAAGAGGGCTATATCCAACAATGACACTTTTAAGGGCTGAGATAGAAAAGATTTAAAAAAGGAAAACTTTGGATGTTTGTTACACAAAAACGAAAGAATGGCTGAAAGAATTTAAATTAAATTTGGCACACAGATAAGTTAAAACTAGGATTAACGATGATAACTTCGTGAACACACCATTTTTGTTCGATATGGAAAAAATTGCATTATCATCATCATCATCGTCATCTCAGCTCATATATGTCGCACGGTTGGGCCCGAGCCTCCTCCATAATGGGAGGGCAATTCACCTACTATACCACGCTGGTTAGACGTGTTGGTTTAGGGTTTAAGGCGCTTTATAGTACCCGCAACACGGAAAAATGAATACTTTAATAATATAAATTCTTACTTAATAAAACTGTATTGCGCAGTCGTCTTTTCAACGTAGTAGTCTAGTTTTCTTCCATTATGGAAGAGGCTAATGACCTTTTTTTATGTCTATCTTTTAGCTGTTAGCCGCAGATGGCTGTTACAGCTTAACCCGGACTATGGGTGAGCGCTGAGGGCTCTCGACCCGGAGTAGGCTAATGACCGATAGTGGTATGTAGATATATGAAATAAGAAGAAGTATGTAAGTATAATTGAATACCTTTTTCTTTCTTTTTTTTTGGCGACGGGCTACAGTTCCTCACGCCCCGCTAATCCGTCCAGGGCGACAGAGAAGCGTCGCCCCGGACGGACCCCGTAGACCCTCCATACAATATACGTCTCCACGCCGTGCGGGTGGGTCACTGGAACGCGGCCTTTTTCTTCAGTGGCTCACCCAGCGGTCTACCCTCATGGGTATCCTCTTTAACCGACGCCCCGTCATCTCGACCCATAAAGTATAATTGAATACCTACACTTGAATTAATTCTATAAGCGTTAAACGAGTTTGTAATCAATTAAAATCTCTATCTTCTACTTGACTTCATATAGTGGAGAGGTCATATTATTTTGATTATACAAGTAGGTGACCGATTTTGATAAATTATTCACCAGAAGTGCCACTAATATTCAAAAAGTACATTCTACAGATTCGAGTTAATGAAATGATCAGTTTCTGTAGCGTTTTTGTGCATAGGTATGTGTAGTAAGTAGTACTATTATATGTAACTATTGGTTCATATATCATGAAAATAAATTTCATTTATGTGTTATATATACAGGAAAATTCCCAGGCAGATTAATTTCGCGATTCGGTGACATTGCTTGGCCCTCCCGGTCAACCGACCTTACTTCATGTGATTTCTTCTTGTGGGGGTATCTAAAATCGAAGGTCTACAGCAACAAGCCACGAATACTCGATGAATTGAAGGAGGAAATCAGGCGAGCGGTCGGAGAAGTTCCCAATGCAAATCGCACTTTCCGAGAGCACCTGGAATCGTGCATCGCGGCACAAGGGCATTTCATGAATGACGTCGTCTTCAAAACTTAAAAATTTTTTTCATGTTTCAAACTTCCCATGTTTGTGCACATTTTGAGATATTAAACATTTTTCAATCGCAATTACTTTGGGCGTACGCCCATATATTTACCCCGTTATTTTAAAATTCATCCATACTTTCTGACGGACTCTGTATTATGTCCAAAAGCATGAGACAAGATGGCGAAGAAGTTACTGTAACATAATGTATGAATTAAAATAATAATTTTTTTACTTGCTTGGCTGAATAAATACGGCATAATTATAATATATGTACTTTTTGCTTCATATATTGAAAGATTATGTAATCTTTGCGATATAGGCTCTTCTTCTTCTTCTTCTTTTTATGTATTGGCAATCAGCTACTTATACGAGCCATTTTTGCCAGTGTCGAGTTATAATTATCTTCACGTTCTTAATCTCTTCAAGTTAGTCATTGTCTGTCAGTCAGTCGAATTGTCGCCATCAACACTGCTATGGTGACACTGTTAATGGTATGTTGTAGGAATTTTGATGGAAAACGAAAACGTTGTAAAGCACTTTTATATGATATTCACTACATCCCAGCTGTTCTGTCACATCATATTACATAAAACACCATAAAAATTATCTAATATAACACGTTAAAACACTAAGATATCGAATATAATACAAGAGCACAACATGACGTTTTAGATTCCCGCCAAAAGTCATGATTTTACTAACGCTAAGCGTTCCATTGGTTCCGCACATGCTATATTTACCATTACATATTCTGAAGATGGGCGTTGACTTCCTGTAGTGATGCCAATAATTAAAGATTTTTAAATTTATAATCTCTGATCCGATCCTTTTCAATTGTATTTTTGAGTTTTAGCGGGAAAGGAAAAGTGTCATATGGTGCTCTTGCATTATATTCAACATCTTGGTGTTTTAACGTGTTGCGTGTTAAGTAATTTTTTACATACGTTTTCGTTTGCCACCAACTTTTCAAAAAGATACCTTTAACAGTGTGGCCATGGCACTGTTGAAGGCAACGATTTGACTTACTGACGGATGATGACTTTAAATGAAGTACAAAAATTTGGCTTAAAGGTCTTAGTAATCTAGCCATTAACTCAAAAAAAAAAACCAGATTATCTAACACAAAAACATTTTTCAGATCCTATTAATAGTTTTAAATATTCCCGCGCTTAAACAAATAAACTCTTCATATATATTACCTATATATTAATATGAATAGATTTTCTAAATAAGTACTATACATTTTAATGAGCGTAATATCTTAGAATATGTGTTATTATTCTAAGTATAACATACTCTAAAACATAACTGTAAGATAATATGAGAATAGACAAAATGCGTTGGCGGGGCTCTGACGTCATTCACATCGAAGATGGCTGCCTACAATCCACCCCTGTACAACCCGCCCACACTTCTTCATTGTAGTATTTTTATTGATGCACATTAACTGAAACGGAATTGACAATAATTGCTCTCGCATTGGTATAGCTTTGATATATTCTTATAAAAGAAATTGTGCTATTCAACGTCACTACGAGTGAAAATAAAGTTATATTGAGTTGTAGCAGAGCGAATTATAATCTTCTTACCTAACCTAACGCCATCACATGCCTATATCTAATTTAATATGTATTTAGTACATGTATTCATCCTTCTATTAGACCATTATCCTTGACTGATGACCATAAACTTCAAGAGAATGCCATTTTGAGGGATCTTGTACCGCTTGCAGCCAATGGCTCATTATGACATTTATCGTGTCGTCTGTCCACCTAATGAAAAGTAATAATATATAATTATATACACTGTGTTATTAATATTATAGTTGATTGTCGCTTTTATTAATCATGCGGTCTGGCTACCTGCAGATTATTGTACCATCCTTTATCTATCAATTCTTCTTATTCTTCTATGCATCTCAATGTATCGGATTTCATTAAACGGAAAATCGCAAACCTAATAGGCCTTTTTTAATGATTTCTAAGGTTTACGCGAGTATTACACATTTGAAATAAAACTAGTTTTTAACCGATTCCATACGGATTTTACTTGATTTTTAATTTCACGACGTTTCGAATACTTTACAGTGATCATGGTAACGGGAGGACTCGTGACGTTATCAAATACAAATGCAATAGAATTCTTAATACTAGTCCTTTTTTAGATTTATATTCCATGTGTATGTTTGAATATAGCTTATATCAGTGTAGAGACATGTTAAGGATATACATATATAATATTTTACTAACCTTACATGCTATGGGATGTATGGCATAGATACGAGAGCACCAGGAATTATCTTGAGAAATTTATAACATCAACTACAATAACCACTCTATCTACCAACTGCGGCAGGTATGGCGATATTATAAATATAATGGACTAGTCCAATAGTGGACTTTAATAGACTGAAGGACTGAAGGAGAGACATATCACATAAGTTTTATATATACCTATCTACGTAGTCCCTAAACATCACTATCATCATAATATAACAACACTGTACGATATCACTGATCTTCTCCTCAACTTTTATTCATCTTTATTCTTTAGCCAATTTCGAATATGTAATTCCTGAAGCTGAAAAAAAATCTTACAATAAAATAGTTTGGTTGACCAAACTATTTTATTGTAGGTTTTTTTTTTGTTGCTTAAACGGTTTTAATTTTAAATTTATAAAGCGAACTTTACCAATAGGTAAAGTATCCAATAGGTATAGGTAAAGTAGGTAAATAATCGCTAAATCAACGACAATAGTCGTTGATTTAGCGATTATAAATATGACCAGCCCACATTCACGATGAAGCAATAGAAAGGTAAATAAAGAAAACTTAATCTCTGCCAAATACTTCGAAGAAAATCTTGCCTTGAAACTTTCGCTTATAATTTTATAGAAAGTGTATTATTTTTTATTATTTCATGATCCGCTTCTGCCAAATGGTCATATTATAACATGGCTTTAACAACAGATATCATAACTCATATTAGTATCATTCATAAAATTATAATGAATTTTGCAAAGCGATTTCGTAATGCCTTAAGAATAACATATCATATAGAAAGCATAAGCCGTGGAAAGTAGTTTAAAGTCTTCATCATCATCATCATCATCATTTCAGCCCATCACCGTCCACTGCTGGACGTAGGCGTCCCTCATGGTACCCCAAAGAGTGCGGTCCTGTGCCGCCTGCATCCATCGACGCCCAGCAACTTTCACCAGGTCGTCTGTCCACCTAGTTGGGGCTCGTCCTACACTGCGTCGTCCGGTACGTGGTCGCCACTCTAGAAACTTTTTTACCCAGCGGTTGTCGGTTCTTCGAGCGATGTGGCCTACCCATTGCCACTTCAGCGTGCTAATTCTTCGTGCTATGTCGGTTACACCCGTTCTCCTGCGGATTTCCGTATTACGGATTCTATCACGTAGAGAAATCCCGAGCATAGCTCGTTACATAGCACGCTGAGCGACTTTGAGCTTGGTTATGAGGCCTACATTTAGGGACCATGTTTCCGTGCCGTAAGTCATCACTGGTATTATAACACACACTGGTCGTAGACCTGTGTTTTCAGACACTGAGGTATGTTGGACGAGAAGATCCTCCTAAGTTTCCCGAACGCTGCCCAGCCGAGTTGGATTCGTCGGCTGATCTCTTTCTCGAAATTGGATCTACCTAAGTGAACTGTTTGTCCAAGGTAAACATAATGATCGACAATTTCGAGAATCGCATTGCCAACTAGGACCGGTACAGGACAGGTAACATGGGCATTTGACATGACTTTCGTCTTGTCCATGTTCATTCGTAACCCCACCAGTTGGGATACTCTGCTGAGATCATTGAGCATAGTGCCAAGGTCCTCCATGGATTCTGCCATAACGACGATATCGTCTGCAAATCGAAGGTGAGTGATGTATTCGCCGTTAATGTTAATACCGAGTCCGGTCCAGTCTAAGAGCTTGAAGACATCTTCCAGTGCAGTGGTGAACAGTTTCGGAGAGATGACATCTACCTGTCTCACACCTTTCTGCAACTGGATCAGTTTCGTACTCTTATCCCGGATACGGACTATTTTTTTTTTTTTTTTTTTTCACGCTGTGGAAACGCATTTCCGCGCTATCCCCCGCCGGTGACAGGCGAGGGGGAGTGTGGGACTCGCCGGCCAGCTGCCTGACCGGAATACCCACTAAAACCACAGCGGCCCCTTCCGCGCTTTTACGGGGTGCCAGAGAGATCGTCATTCGATCCCCGGCACCCCAAATCCCGGATACGGACTGACATTGTGGCCTTCCTGTACAAACACTTCAGCACTTCGATATAACGATAGTCGATTTGGCACCGCTGTAGGGACTGCAGCACTGCCCAAGTTTCGACTGAATCAAAGGCTTTCTCATAGTCCACAAACGCTATACACAGAGACCGATTGTACTCCTCGGTCTTCTGGATAATCTGCCGAAGCGTGAGGATATGGTCTATGGTGCTATAGCCTTTTCGGAAGCCAGCTTGTTCGGGCGGCTGGAAGTCATCGAGCTTGCACGTGAGTCGATTGGTAATGACCCTCGAAAACAACTTGTAGACGTGGCTCAAGAGTGAGATGGGTCTGTAGTTCTTTAGAAGAGCTTTGTCGCCCTTCTTGAAGAGCAGCACCACCACAATCTTGGTCCACGACTCTGGAACGTCGCCCCCGAGGATAACGGAATTAAATAGCTTCTGAAGGGCTTTTAAGACCGGCTTGCCGCCTGCCTTCAGGAGCTCTGCCGTAATTCTGTCATCTCCCGGTGCCTTACCGTTTCTAAGTTGTTCGAGAGCCATTCTGATCTCGCACAAGCTAATGTCCGGGATGTCTTCGGTATAGTGCCGAGTTAGCTTGGATCTGGGATCTTGGACCAAACCGACAACAGGATTTCGGGATGATTTATATAACTGTCCATAGAACCTTTCGACTTCGCCCAAGATCTCACTTTGGGATGAAATGACAGTGCCGTCATCGGCCTTCAGCTTAGTCATTTGTTTAAAGTCTTATGAATTTAAAATTAAATACTTGTCGCCCTCTTAATTTGCTGATCTTTTATATGACAATGATGATAAATATACCATTTTATTATGCTAGACTTGAGGAGTTTAAACTTGATGAGTTTAAAAATTACAACAAAATTTCAAGCACACTTTTTAAAAACTTTTTAAACATGCAATTATCCGCATGAGTCACCACGTGACAAACTAATAATTCAATTTTCTCCACCACTTTCCTTCTCGTGAATGGTAATAAAAGACGATTAAGAAACGTAAGGAAATAATTTCACTTCAAGGGAAGGAAAGCTCAAAATAAAACTGTAATGAGCCTGGCTGATCAACGATGTAGAACAGTAGCTCAATTTTCTCCTTCTCTGGAGCCGGCTCAAATTCAGCAATGAAACGTATACGAACTCAGATGTCGAGAATGATGATGATAATGACAAGAACTAAGACTCAATCGAATATAAATCAATAATAGGTGTGGTCACGTACTGAAGGAAGGTGGAGTTAAGAGTCTCCGAAGCAGGCAAGCGTGTATGAAGAGAATTATAAAGAATGTTATGGAAGCGAGTGCAGTATGCAGGGATAGAGTTCTCTGGCACTCTGTTCTCTCTGCCTACCCTGCAAAGGATATGGCGTGATGATATGTATGTATGTAATAGGTTATACAAATCAACATCATTCATCTGCTCTTATCGTAATTACTTGGAAGTCGCAATATGTACTCGTACATATTGCAAAAGTTATTGGCAATAAGTTTCATGACTGGCCGCCTGCCTGACCTTAACCTTCCTTGGGAATGTAATTGTTGACCAAACGACATCAGGTGGAGTTGGTTTAAGTCGATATAAAGCTCTTAGTCGTATTTTACAACTTCTACGAGCAAAAAGTAAGGGTTGGTAGTATTCATAGCCGCTACCACACAGCAATAGGTAATACAAGTTAGGTATAAATAATTAATAGGTAATAATATTATCATCATCATCACAGCCCATATATATCCCACTGTTGGGCTCGGGCCTCCTCCGTAATGGGAGGGAAATTAACCTACTATACCGCGCTGGTCAGATGTATTGGTATAAGGTTTTGTTTCGAGTTTTCCTTCTCTTGCATAGATTTATATGCGTTTTTATATCCCTTAATCGTCCCGTACGATCACCCACGGGTAAGATAGGGGTGGTGAATTGTATTCTTACTCCGTCACCACACGGACAATTGTATAATATCATTAACATCAATTTATAAAGCAGGTACGAAATATAGTTTGTATTCCTACACACATACATACATATCATCACGCCATATCCCTTGCAGGGTAGGCAGAGAGAACAGAGTGCCAGAGAACTCTATCTCTGCATACTTCACTCGCTTCCTCAACATTCATAATTCTCTTCATACACGCTCGCCGGTTTCGGAGACTCTTGACTCCACCTTCCTTCAGTACCTGACCGATCTGGTCTAGGTAGGTTAGTCTCGGTCTCCCTCGGTACCTACATCCTTCCACTTTCGCATTGTATATCTTCTTAACCAGACGTTCGTTCGGCATTCTTTCCACATGTCCGAACCATCGGAGCATTCCCTTTCGCATCTTTACACCAATACTCTCTTTCATATCTACTCGCTCTCTTACGTCGTCGTTACGAATGCGGTCGGTCAGCCTAACTCCACAGATTTTCCGCAGAGATCGCATTTCGACCGCATTAATTTTACTATCATACTCTTTTCTGGATACCCAACTCTCGCTTCCATACAGTAATGTTGGGACAAGCACTGCGTTATGTATTGCTACACGTGCCTTCTGGCTGAGGTGGTGGCTGCCGAGAAGTTGCCCCAACGCTCCGTTCACTCTATTTCCCGCATTCACTCTTCGCTCTATATCAGTGGTGTACCGTCCATCTCGGCTAAATCCACATCCAAGATATACAAATTCATCCACTTGCTCTAGTACATCATTACCTATTGTTACTCTTACATCTGTTCTGGCTTCATCTCTTTCAAAGACCATTATTTTGGTTTTGCTCACATTCACGCGTAGACCCCTTTTCTTACAATCTTCTGTCATTGTGTCGACTAGGGTCTGCAGGTCAGTCGCTGACTGTGCCAGCAGGACTGCGTCATCTGCATAAAGCAGAGCAGAGCCCACTAAGTCACCCATCTGGACTCCCACATTCATATCGTTCAACCTTTGGAGACATTTATCCAGATATATGATAAACAGCCTGGCCGAACGTCAAACCAAGGCGACATTCCATCATCCAGCCGCACACAGGCTCTACAGCCCATGTAACTGGATTGCACAGCCTGCAGCAGTTTACCGTTAATACCATATTCCGGTAAAATGTCCCAAAGTTCCTTTCGTACAACCGTGTCAAATGCTCTCTCCAGATCCACAAAACTGCAGAAAACCCTCTGACCTAGGGCCAGATGCTTCTCCACAATGTTGCGCAGAGAGAACACTTGATCCATGCATCCCCTTCCACTCCTGAAACCTCCTTGTGTCTCACACAGTAAACCATCGGACACCATCCTCATTCTCCTTTCAATAATTTTACCATATACTTTTGCTGCGAAACTGGTCAAGCTTATGGCTCTGTAATTTGCGCAGTCATAACGTGAACCCTTGTTTTTAAACAAAGGCACGATGACTGCGCTATTCCAGTCCTCGGGAACCATTCCCGAGCTCCAACATAAATTGAGGAGCAACAGGAACGCCTCCCGGACACAGGAGCCACCAAGCTTGATCATCTCGGCAGACACCATATCAATGCCCGCTGCCTTACCATTTTACAAGCTTCTTATCGCCCATTCAACTTCATCCGTACTGATGCCATCGGAGGACGCTGTCGCCGAATGTTGATCTACTAGACCACATGCGACACCGGCGCCCACCGTAGTATCCGCATACATATCGCCAAAATATTCACTCCATCGGCTTAACACGTCTTGTGTTTGTGTAAGAATGTCTCCACCTTTAGACCTTATTTTATTCATTCTGAAGGCTGACCAACCACCCCGAGACTTCTTCACCTCCCTCCAAAAGAGTTTGGTGTTACTCTCGAAGTTTTTAGTCAGCCTATCTTCTGCACTCATACTTGCTCTATCACGTTTCTCTTTCACTAAGGCCTTGGTGTCATTCTTACATTGCCGATATATTTCTTTCTTCTGTTCCGTCATACTGTCATTCAGATTCAAAGAAGAGACATAGTCCAGCCACGCTTTCTTCTTTTGCTCTACGGAAGCTGCCACTTCCGCATCCCACCATGCATCACCATTTGTGTTTCTATGCTTCTTTGAACTTCCACATACTTCTTTCGCTGTGTCTACCATACTCTCTTTCAATACTCTCCAGCATTTTTCAATGTCCGATTGCGGCTGGCTTGCCATCGTCAGCCGTTCTCGGACACCCTCTGCATACTTTTCTCTTACACACTCTTCTTGCAACCTTTATTCTTTCAAGCCCTCCGAAGTGGACACGCTCTCGCCAGTGCCTCCACTTTCTGAACAGACCACTAAATCTCGCAATAACGAGATAGTGGTCCGTATCGACTGTGGGGCCCCTGTAGGCTCTTGCGTCCAATATTTTGCTTCGGAGGCGACTGTCTACCAAAATTAAATCTATTATGCTTTTCTGTTCATTCCTTCTCCATGTATACATATGGATGTCCTTATGTTGGAAAAATGTGTTTGACACAATAAGGTTTCTCTCCATACATACATCCGCTATGAGCCTACCTGCGTCGTTCACTCTCTTATCACCAAATGGACCAAGTACGTCCTCATAGTCGGGACGCTTGGTCCCCACCCATCCGTTCAAATCTCCGCATACAATCACGCGTTCACTGGTTTCTGCCATATCCAGAACTTCCCTAACATTATCCCAAAACTTCTCTAGGTCTGATGCCACCGAGGATCCTACGGGAGCATATGCTACAACCATGAATACCTTGGTGACACCAAGTTTTATACGGACCCAAAGAAGTCTGGGTCATACATTCAGTAATCCTTCACACCTGAGGCCAAGCGAGAGGACAGCAGTACTCCTACCCCCATGCTAGCTCGATCGCTCTGTGGTACACCAGACCACAGAGCCATCCCGCCACCAGGAAGATCGCAGGCGTCGCTGCCCCTTCGCTTGGTCTCTGTTACACAGAGCACGTCTAGCTGTTTGTCCGCCATGACGGATATCAGCTCGTGCAACTTACCTTCCACACAACCTCTTACATTCCACGTGCCCACCCGGCACTCTGCTCTCCTCGACTCGCCTGACTGGGCAAGGCGTGATGGGTGGCGGCCCCCATCGCCGCAACTGCCGAAGTTCGTACCGACGGGGGCGGGTCGGTACGCGTCGCCTCCGGGGGACGCCCTAACCCGCATTGCGGTACGCATTTCGAGTATTTATTATTGTATTCCTAGATCTGTATATTATTAATACATACATACATACATATCATCACGCCATATCCCTTGCAGGGTAGGCAGAGAGAACAGAGTGCCAGAGAACTCTATCTCTGCATACTTCACTCGCTTCCTCAACAAGTAAATATATTATTAGTACTCGTATATTATTAAAGTTAATCTATAGGTAGTTAATAGTACTACTGCTTTGTACTAACAAAGGTACAACAAGGTTTGAGTAATTTGACACACAAATTAACCGATTTAGATATAATTACCTATATAGTGTGAGTCAACAAATATTGGCCGCTTGAGTAGACACTAGGACAGAAAACTCATTAGTTAGCAGACATCGATATATATGTACTACGTACGACTCTACTACTACTCTACGTATAACTCTATGTTAGCAGATATTTAGGTATCTTTGCTACCAAGATACTTACATCTATTTTAAGTTTTCTCAAGGGACGACGTTAAAGACTGCCTAAATTATAGAGACGTTGTGGAATGAAGTTTCGGATCTGGATATGGAAATGGATAAGGATATTAGGATAACGTTATCTTATAACGGTTTCGGATATGAAACTATTTCAAATTATCCGATAGTTTCAGTATTGTATTTTAGGGAATTATAGAAAAATGCTAAAGTTTGGAGGTAATGAGACAGTAGCTCCCATTATCCGAATGGTAACCATGACAAAATAATGCAATCAAACTAAAAAACATTGCAAAATAATATATCTTCGAATTTCATCGTAAACATAATTGAACAATGCGTATAATAAACACAATATACAACAAAATAGAAGCAGTGGCAATAGGTACTTACTTTGGTAGCAAGATTTTGCACTTTTTTATAACGATGTCTACCAAAACTAATGAATGCTTGTCATCGGCATGCGTGTGCCATTGAATCCGGCAATGGCAATTACGTGAGCCAGAGTCAATCGTAAGGTTCCCAAAGCTATTCGTAACGATTTCTGGTGACATTGGAACGTTCCTGTCTGTGTAAATTGTAAAGGCTTCCATTACCCGCTAGCTTCCATTCCCTCACTCTCCCCTAAGTATCCATATTCACACAAAGGTCTTAATTTGTATGAATTATATCATTATTTACACAAAGGGATGTACATTTTTCATCTCATTTTTTTCTAAGATGGATTACTAAGAATATAATGGATATTAATCCAGGAGGCAATTTGTCAAGTTTCTAACGACTAATAATGCCGCCCACATCAAAAATGAAAGGGAATACAGCGATTGTTAAAATGAGTGACGGATAATAATGAAGTAAAATTTATTTTCACATATTTAATACCTTAAAAAAGTTCTAATCCTTTCTGAACATCTTTAGAACTTGAGCTTTATCTTTAGAACTTCGCAACGAATATTGAATGTTGATTCGCCACTATAGAAACAACTCGATTATTTGCACATTTTTTCTGTTTTTATCCCCCGACGTAAAAACGTGTTATAAGTTCTTAGGTGCCTGTGTTTTTCTGTGGCATCGTAGTTCGTAAATGATAGTTCTTATCATGATGCGGTGCAGATGTATTCTTTGAAAGTTGACATGATCGAGAGGGTTCTTAGCTACAATTTATGAAGATGCTTATAAATTCCTTTTTATTAGTTCAAATTCATTTATTATGCATAGACCGTGCGAGGGCACTTACATATTGTCAGTTTTAACATATTAAATTAATACAATAAACTACCACCGGATCGGAAGTAGACCACTACTGAGAAGATCCGGCAAGAAGAAGTTGCCATACAGATCTTAGACGCCTAATGAGAATTTACTTTTAAATATTTCAGTGAACTTCCGTGTGGTGACGGAGTAAGAATAATATTCACCGTCAAAAAAAGTAGGTAAACCCATCCAGTATGTGCTCATTAGGGTAGCCTTAATTAATTCTGTTTATTTTTTCTGTTGACGAGGACGTGATACTGGAATTGAAAAATCTGTAATGCTCAATAGTAAAATCATCAAGTAAGGGTCCATTATATGTACCTACATTGTTAGTTTTGCGGCTCGTTATTCTAGTACAGTATTATAAAAAAAAATACATATGTTTTTGTATAGAGAAAGTTGCTTCAGAATATTGTTTTTGAAGCCAATATAACGCTTCCTGTATTTATTTGTATATTTTTGAAGTGTTACAACAATGAAAGTGGTGAATCCAATTAGGTACAACCACAGATTACTTAATAAATAGTACAACTACAAGATCATTTCAAAATGTTGGAGCATACATACATCATATAAATTCTAGGTCTACAATGAAATATGCTATCTATGTGGCTGGTTTTAATCAACTGTAAATAAAAATGAACGTTGGCTGTGGATTTTCTTATATAACTTATACAACCTCTTATATAATATTCTGTATTTACAATATTACCGTTAGTCACACTATTAATATTCGACTCTATATAATAAAGTCCATATTTGCAGTCATAATTTGTGAGTGTTTTATTAATAGCTCAGCAAACATTCCAAACCGCTTTAGTGTCTTATTAGCTATCGCAATTAGGACCGATTTAGTTTCGTCATATTAGGATATCTGCTACGTTAATGCAATTAAATTAAATAATTATTCCGTGTGGTGACGAAGTAAGAATTTAATACACCACCTCCTATCTCACTCGTGCGTGATCGTACGAGACGACTAAGGGATATAAAACGCATAGAGGTAACATCTATGCGAGAGAAGGAAAACTCGAAGCAAAACCCTATATTAACACATCTGACCAGCGTGGTATTATAGTTCATTTCCCTCCCATTATGGAGGAGGCTCGAGCCGGGACAGGACATATATGAGCTGAGATTATGATGATGATGATGATAATGCAATTTCTTCCATATCGGACAAAAATGGTGTGTTCACGAAGTTATCATCGTTAATCCTAGTTTTAACTTATCTGTGTGCCAAATTTAATTAAAATTCGCCATTCTTTCGTTTTTGAATAACAAACATCCAAAGCTTTCCTTTTTTTAAATCTTTTCTATCTCAGCCCTTAAAAGTATCATTGTTGAATATAGGCCTCTTCTATAAATATGTATGTCACCACATATTGGCTAGGTCATTCAACATAGAGTTTTTCTTCTCGAGCTCTTCAAAATCAATTACAGGATAGAATCCTTTAATTGATTTTCATGATACCCACATGCATCGCAAGAATAGCGAGCATTATATTCTTACTACGTCACCACTTAAAAGATCTTAAGATAAGAATTATAATATTAGTAGAATAAAGAAAATTAGAAAGCAAAAATTTATGCGTGACTTCATACTCTTAGTGTCTACTAGTTGTACTCAAAGCTCATAACAATATCATAACGAAAAACAAATTACATAAGCAGCCTTTGTTTTCTGTAAACAATATCGAAATGGTTACTTAATTAATGTTTCATCGTGACAAAATTTTATAAATTAACGCTTGAGAGATGAGAAGAACATAAAATGTGTTTAAAACTATGCAGTTCCTAAATCCGAAATATCTATTGTATAATAATGAAATTTATCTGACGTAGAAATTTATCTTTTCCTTATAGAATATAGGCATCTTTTTCTTTATAACAGAATTAAAAATATACCTATATAAATCTACGTAGTATATGAAGTTAATAAGTAGTTGCTTATTTCGAAAGGCAGTCCGCAGGTGAGGTCGGGCATCCGGAAGTGAGGGAAAAGATTGCAACTAAGCATTTTCATTTCTTTTTATTTAAAGCATACAGAGATACTAGTACTAGATAGTGCCTCCTCCAGAATAACTGCGAAATTTATTACTATACCTGTCTGGCCAGATGGGGCTTAAAAATTTTTCTTTCGATTTTCCCTTTTTTGCCAGCATTTATACAACACTGCTTATAACTCTTAAGCGTTTTATACGATAGACAAGGAGTGTACCTCGTACTCTTACACAATTGGATGTAATACAGATATTTTCATTCAGTGTTTCGACAGTTTCATTCTCTGAGTTTCTTCATTTGCGTCCAATACTGCTTACTGGTTTGGCTTCATATTGTGTCCAATGCTTTGCCGTCTTGTGTTAATCGTTTATAGGGCATGAATATTATCATTCCTGATTTGGAGAAATGAACGTTGAAAGTGAGCTAGATATACTGTCTCACTTTGCCATAAGTGAATCATAGCGATAGATAGGTTGCAATGTAACGTAAGGATTAGCTCTGGATGGATAAGATAGCGACATGTTTCCGAAGAACATACGAATGCCTGTAATATAATTGAAAAGGAAAGTTTATCCTTTTTATTGTTCTAACTTTTAAGGCTGCTTAATGCTTCCAATATAAATTAAGACCTTTGCAAATTAATTATTAAGTACATTAAGCATCATATAACAATCATAATAATACATACCATATACTTCATCATTCATCATGATGATGATGAATGATGATGATATATATCATATACTTACTACTATGTAATAATATAGGATAATCATATTTATCAGAATTATTCAGAATATTAAACTAATAATAAAAGACGAAATAAGTGCCACAAATTTCACCCAATATACCTACGAACCATTTGTGTAAATATTTCTACATACTATCCAGATTTTAAATCCATTTTATGAGACCGATTACCTCAGCTCTCATCTATAGTTCGGGCAAAATTGCTATTTGCGGTTAAGAGTTAAACACACGAAAAAGAAAATGTAGTCTCAATAATAAGGAAACAAGAGAAAATAAAGATTCCTAATGATAAACGCACTTGAGTATGAGCATGAAAACGATAATGTAAACATAAAGGTATTCTCCCTATTTTTCAGTTTCAGGTCTGTTTGTTTTCTACTAACTTCTGCCCGCGGCTTCGTCCGCGTAAAAAGTAACTTTTCCAAAGTTGAGCTATTATCCCAATATACACGTCACCGGAATAAGAACTGATCTATCTATGTGCTAGTTTTCATAAACTTTCACATTTATAATATTGATATGCTATTAAAATATACTTTAGGTGGTTAAAATTTTTTACATAATTAGTCTTTTACTAGAGCACCCAGTCCAAACACATACACAAGACATTTTCAATCTTACTGTATCTAAATTAAACAAAGACCATTGATAAATGTGTTGTTCTTAAGATATAATTCCACTGACGCGGACGTAGTCATTGAGGTAGACATATATTTTTAACGAGTCATTCCGTATTCAACCTGTTTTCACCTTTTACAGTATCGCGGCATGATGACGAGCTTTTGAGGAATTGCAAGGCGGGGTAACTGGATCAGCGATCTACGGACAGTTCCTGTTGCGTGTCTGTTGGCAGTGTAACAAAGTGGTTCATTAATTCATTTCATTGCGTGCGCGCACCGTCGACCGGCCGGTCGTATATGACATGCACTGGCGCACTGTGACACACTTGCGCTCGGTCCGCTACATATACGCCGAGGTGCGATAACCGACCTCCTGCGTGCCAAGTATCTTCAGCGCGCTCCCTAGTCGCACGTGTGCCGCACAACGTTTCACATCACGGTGCCTCTCCTCGTCTTGAGATACCAACTGATGTAACACATGCGTGACACTCGACTCATTGCTGTCTGCACACATACTTTGTACAACGAAACCAGATTCGAATAATAATTTGACGTTTTCGCGACATGTCGCGTAGACGTGCGCCAGGACGTGAAAATAGAAAATAAATATTTTTGTGATAATTGAATTAATATATTTACAAAGTTTAGTGCAGCATACAAAGTGTAATTTAAGTGCAACATGACGTCGCGATCTAAGGAGAAGGTGGCAGCTGCCTTCCGTAAACTGTTCCGGTCACCGGAGAAGTTGGACAACGATGGTGCAGGGCCAAGCGGTTCGCCGGCCAGACGAGGAATCCTCCGCCGACACAGGTGAGTGAAACTAATTTCATTTTATGTATTAATTAATTTATTATTGGAAAGATTGAATACTTGGAAACTATCGATTCAACTCATTGTTTAACTTTCCTTTATTGTGCTCGTAAGTTGGCAGCTTAACTATGGCGGATGTGACTGTTGATGTTGTAATATCAGCATCAAGTGGATGTTTAATAAATAACATTACGTCGCATTCAGGTAGCCCCCTATTCACCGACTTAAAAATTCACGGAACATGAATCTGTAATTCTACATCTACAGGGTGTCCCAAAATTCAACGATAAGCTGGCACCAGCAGGTGGACCTACATATGACTACTCGAGAACAAAATAGAAAAAAATTCTACGTTGATTTTTTTTTTCATTACGACAAAAAAACCAAAATCTTTAAAAATGGACATCCTTTATTATATTATTAAGTGCTATTGCTACAGTTTTACAAGTAATTCTGTGATTTTTTTTGTATTGGCAAGGTAAGTAGCACTACTATCGATCACAACCATTAAAAATTCCAGAATATCTATAGTTTTTACACAAAAATCAATCATAACTATGTTTTTTTCATAAATTATGTAAGATTTTGACTTTCAGCTCACTTTCACTCATCATAGTGAAAAGAAAAAGTATGGACACTACTATGGCAAATAGGATTAAAAATTGGCGCATCTAACTACAATTCTAAAATGGTATAACATTCTAGACAAACTAGCCACAAAAATATACTTAGGTGTACAATTTCAAAATAACAACCATATTTCGAAAATTGTTAGTGTTGATAGTAATCACTTTTACTATGTAGCCAAAATGTTTTTGTAGCAAGTTCCCAGAATTTTAATGAGACATGTGCGTAGTCCATAAAATAAAACAAGTTAGACAGAGATAGAGAGATTATACGTTAGAGGGAGATAGATAGATGCTAATTGTTTAGTAACATTAATGCAGGTGGAGAAATAATTAATGTCCTCAGCAGCACAGCAAGTCAGTATGCTCTAATTCTTTGTTTACTGCACACCGTTCTATTTTAATTAAAGTGGCTCTGGTACTGACGACTTTTGGATTGAATTAAGTGACCTGAAAATTGACCTGACTTGGCATTATTTTAGACTGTGATTTTGTGTTTTTTTTAAAGAAGTTTTGCCTTATTTTCAAGTGTTTAGCATTCATCATGCCGCTACCATACACAGCGTTAGAATACGCTAATATGCACCTAATTTATAATCTTCAAAGGTATCCAGATTATTGCGTATTTATTAACGTGTATCAAGCTTTTTCGGAGGGTCGTATACCATCTGACAGGCGAAACGCTGGAAAACCTAGATCGGAACACGATGAAGAAGTTCTCAATGAAATAGAAAACGATTCAACTACCTCTGTACGTGCTGTACAAGCAGCAACGGGAATCCCAAAAAGTACTGCACATAGAATTTTAAAACGTCACGTCGTCGCGATGAAACAACCTGCAAGAAAGATGGATATTTAAATCTTCACAATCTTCATAGCTGGAACAATGAAAATCCGCACCTGGTGAGAGAAGACAATCCCAACATCAATTTACGGTTAACCTATGGACTGGCATAATAAATGGCAAAGTGATAGGGCCCTTTGAGTTACAAGGAAACATAGATGGCAATAGCTATTTAAACTTCTTACAAAATGAGTTGCCAGGATTATTAGAAGATGTGCCCTTAAGTGATTTGCAAACCATGTGGTTTCAAAATGATGGTTGCCCAGCTCACTATGCCCGTCCTGTGCGAGACTACTTAGACCAAGAGTACCCAGGGCGTTGGATCGGGCGACTTGGTCCCATCTTGTGGCCACCCCGTTCACCCGATCAAAATCCCCTGGACTTTTTCTATTGAGGGTGTATAAAGGACAGAGTCTACACAAAACCGATTGCAACTTTGGACGAGCTTGGCCATAAAATAATTCAGGCTGTGGATCACATGAACAGAATAAGATTTGCAAGAAAAATAAAACGTTCATTTTTAAGGCGATGTCGTGTCTGCATTACTGCCAATGGCAAACAATTCGAACATTTATTGTAATTTTAATAATATAGTAAAATCTAATCTCTCTATATCTATCTCTTTCTAACTTAGTTATCTTATGGACTACGCACATGTCTCATTCAAATTCTGGGAACTTGCTACAAAAACATTTTGGCTACATAGTAAAAGTGATTACTATCAACACTAACAATTTTCGAAATATGGTTGTTATTTTGAAATAGTACACCTAAGTATATTTTTGTGGCTAGTTTGCCTTGAATGTTATACCATTTTAGAATTGTAGTTAGTTGCGCCAATTTTTAATACTATTTGCCACAGTAGTGTCCATACTTTTTTTTTTCACTATGATGAGTGAAAGTGAGCTGAAAGTCAAAATCTTACATAATTTATGAAAAAAAGATTGTTTTGGTTGATTTTTGTGTAAAAACTATATATATTCTGGAATTTTTAATGGTTGTGATCGATAGTAGTGCTACTTACCTTGCCAATACAAAAAAATCACAGAATTATTTGTAAAATTGTAGCAATGGCACTTAATAATATAATAAAAGATGACGATTTTTAAAGAAATCGGTTTTTTTGTCGTAATGAAAAAAGAAATCAAGGTAGAATTTTTTTCTTTTTTGTTATCAAGTAGTCATATATAGGTACACCTGCTGGTGCCGGCTTATCGTTGAATTTTGGGACACGTTGTATAATAAAAACCGTAATGAATATAAACAAAACGTTGTATAATACAAATAAATTATAATTTCAAATTAGTCCGAGGAACTAGATTAGGTAATATGTAAGTAAAATATCTCTCGGCCAACCTAAATATTTGTTTACCATTAATATATGTAGTGTAGGGGGGCATAGTCCGGAGCGTGCTCGTTCGCGTCCCCTGCCAGTCTAATTAGACTGCTAATCCGGCTCGAAATGCGTACCGCAATGCGGGTTAGGGCGTCCCCCGTAGGCGACGGGTACCGACCCGCCCCCGTCGGTACGAACATCGGCAGTTGCGGCGATGGGGGCCGCCACCCATCACGCCTTGCCCAGTTAGGCGAGTCGAGGAGAACGGAGTGCCGGGTGGGCACGTGGAATGTAAGAGGTTGTGTGGAAGGTAAGTTGCACGAGCTGATATCCGTCATGGCGGACAAACAGCTAGACGTGCTCTGTGTAACAGAGACCAAGCGAAGGGGCAGCGACGCCTGCGATCTTCCTGGTGGCGGGATGGCTCTGTGGTCTGGTGTACCACAGAGCGATCGAGCCAGCATGGGGGTAGGAGTGCTGTTGTCCTCTCGCTTGGCCTCAGGTGTGAAGGATTACGGAATGTATGATCCCAGACTTCTCTGGGTCCGTATAAAACTAGGTGTCACCAAGGTATTCATGGTTGTAGCATATGCTCCCGTAGGATCCTCGGTGGCATCAGACCTAGAGAAGTTTTGGGATAATGTTAGGGAAGTTCTGGATATGGCAGAAACCAGTGAACGCGTGATTGTATGCGGAGATTTGAACGGATGGATGGGGACCAAGCGTCCCGACTATGAGGACGTACTTGGTCCATTTGGTGATAAGAGAGTGAACGACGCAGGTAGGCTCATAGCGGATGTATGCATGGAGAGAAACCTTATTGTGTCAAACACATTTTTCCAACATAAGGACTTCCATATGTATACATGGAGAAGGAATGAACAGAAAAGCATAATAGATTTAATTTTGGTAGACAGTCGCCTCCGAAGCAAAATATTGGACGCAAGAGCCTACAGGGGCCCCACAGTCGACACGGACCACTATCTCGTTATTGCGAGATTTAGTGGTCTGTTCAGAAAGTGGAGGCACTGGCGAGAGCGTGTCCACTTCGGAGGGCTTGAAAGAATAAAGGTTGAAAGGTTGCAAGAAGAGTGTGTAAGAGAAAAGTATGCAGAGGGTGTCCGAGAACGGCTGACGATGGCAAGCCAGCCGCAATCGGACATTGAAGAATGCTGGAGAGTATTGAAAGAGAGTATGGTAGATACCACGAATGAAGTATGTGGAAGTTCAAAGAAGCATATAAAAACAAATGGTGATGCATGGTGGGATGCGGAAGTGGCAGCTTCCGTAGAGCAACAGAAGAAAGCGTGGCTGGACTATGTCTCTTCTTTGAATCTGAATGACAGTATGACTGAACAGAAGAAAGAAATATATCGGCAATGTAAGAATGACACCAAGGCCTTAGTGAAAGAGAAACGTGATAGAGCAAGTATGAGTGCAGAAGATAGGCTGACTAAAAACTTCGAGGGTAACACCAAACTCTTTTGGAGGGAGGTGAAGAAGTCTCGGGGTGGTTGGTCAGCCTTCAGAATGAATAAAATAAGGTCTAAAGGTGGAGACATTCTTACACAAACACAAGACGTGTTAAGCCGATGGAGTGAATATTTTGGCGATATGTATGCGGATGCTACGGTTGGCGCCGGTGTTGGATGTGGTTTAGTAGATCAACATTCGACAACGGCGTCCTCCGATGGCATCAGTATGGATGAAGTTGAATGGGCGATAAGAAGTTTGAAAAATGGTAAGGCAGCGGGCATTGATATGGTGTCTGCCGAGATGATCAAGCTTGGTGTGTCTGGGAGGCGTTCCTGTTGCTCCTCAATTTATGTTGGAGCTCGGGAATGGTTCCCAGGGACTGGAATAGCGCAGTCATCGTGCCTTTGTTTAAAAACAAGGGTTCACGTTATGACTGCGCAAATTACAGAGCCATAAGCTTGACCAGTTTGGCAGCAAAAGTGTATGGAAAAATTATTGAAAGGAGAATGAGGATGGTGTCCGATGGTTTACTGTGTGAGACACAAGGAGGTTTCAGGAGTGGAAGGGGATGCATGGATCAAGTGTTCTCTCTACGCAACATTGTGGAGAAGCATCTGGCTCTAGGTCAGAGGGTTTTCTGCAGTTTTGTGGATCTGGAGAGAGCATTTGACACGGTTGTACGAAAGGAACTTTGGGACATTTTACCGGAGTATGGTATTAACGGTAAACTGCTACAGGCTGTGCAGTCCAGTTACATGGGCTGTAGAGCCTGTCTGCGGCTGGATGATGGAATGTCGCCTTGGTTTGACGTCAATATCGGCGTTAAGCAGGTGTGCGTTCTGTCAGCCAGGCTGTTTATCATATATCTGGATAAATGTCTCCAAAGGTTGAACGATATGAATGTGGGAGTCCAGATGGGCGACTCAGTGGTCACTGCTCTGCTTTATGCAGATGATGCAGTCCTGCTGGCACAGTCAGCGACTGACCTGCAGACCCTAGTCGACACAATGACAGAAGATTGTAAGAAAAGGGGTCTACGCGTGAATGTGAGCAAAACCAAAATAATGGTCTTTGAAATAGATAAAACCAGAACAGATGTAAGAGTAACAATAGGTAATGATGTACTAGAGCAAGTGGATGAATTTGTATATCTTGGATGTGGATTTAGCCGAGATGGAAGGTACACCACTGATATAGAGCGAAGAGTGAATGCGGGAAATAGAGTGAACGGAGCGTTGGGGCAACTTTTCGGCAGCCACCCCCTCAGCCAGAAGGCACGTGTAGCAATACATAACGCAGTGCTTGTCCCAACATTACTGTATGGAAGCGAGAGTTGGGTATGCAGAAAAGAGTATGATAGTAAAATTAATGCGGTCGAAATGCGATCTCTGCGGAAAATCTGTGGAGTTAGGCTGACCGACCGCATTTTTAACGACGACGTAAGAGAGCGAGTAGGTATGAAAGAGAGTATTGGTCTAAAGATGCGAAAGGGAATGGCTCCGATGGTTCGGACATGTGGAAAGAATGCCGAACGAACGCCTGGTTAAGAAGATATACAATGCGAAAGTGGAAGGATGTAGGTACCGAGGGAGACCGAGACTAACCTACCTAGACCAGATCGGTCATGTACTGATGGAAGGTGGAGTCAAGAGTCTCCGAAACCGGCGAGCGTGTATGAAGAGAATTATGAATGTTGAGGAAGCGAGTGAAGTATGCAGAGATAGAGTTCTCTGGCACTCTGTTCTCTCTGCCTACCCTGCAAGGGATATGGCGTGATGATATGTATGTATGTAGTTTACATTACTATAACTATTAGCATTTTGTAGATAATTAGTCTAAAATAATCATTATCCTGTTGTTATACTAATTACTTGCGGTCGATGCAGTACTTTACTCTGTTTCCATCGTACATACTGTCAAATTTTGGCATTAGTTTTACCGGACCGATCGCCTGCCTAACGTCAACTTTCCTTAGGAATGTAATTGTAGACCAGACCATATCAGATGGAGTTCGCCCAGATAGATCTAAAGCTCTAAGTCATATTTTACGAAACTCACGATCAATGTAAGAGTTGGTAGTTTTTCTAGCCGTCTTCACACAGTAATTTTTAACGTAATCATCTATAGTACCTACCTAAATATAATTTAATCAATAATGTTATGTTTATTACACATATCGCTTGCCCAGAAGAATAGTGTCACAATTCAAAATAGCAAAATTTTTCAGGAGGGTCAAAATAAGTATTTCCTTTTTTTCAGCTCGGTTCAGCAGCGAAATGCACGAACGTCAGCATAATATCCTTAAGAATGACGATGAAGAGTTGATACGGTGAACTTATAATACAACACCCTTCCACCATCAAAAATTGAAACATAATGAAAATTGTAATTTTTAGAGTTGTGACACTATTCTTCTGGGCAAGTGATATATCATGATGATCTCAATTCATATATGTCCTGGATTTGAGTCTTCTCAACAATAGAAGAGAAGTTAAACCTAGTGGTTGCATGTGATATAGTTATCACACTGGCTAGATGGGTACAAACTCGGATCGGGCGTCTAAATCGGATAAGCCGTTTCTGAGATTAGCGTGCACAAACACACAGACAAACAGATAAACAGACAAAAATTTAAAAAATCATTGTTTTGGGTTCTATTAGTGTTGATAAAGGTCCCAGTAAGATTTTTTCTCATATATCTTCCATGTACAGACAGCGATCCGTTACATTTTTATTATATGTATAGATAGATAATATTTATTACTCGGCTTTTACTATACTGGTAAGAAAAAGGGTGATGAATTTTATTCTTCTCCGACACCACACGGAAAAATATTACTTATACACTAATATCGTAAATGCTTGGATTTATTTAAACATATAATCTAATGAATTTATACTATGTTGTATTTTATCTGTTAATCAAATGTGGGTCATTATTGTTTAAAAAAAATGTATACCTAAATATACTGATATGACCTACTTTACAAAAGATAATAATTGTATTTATTTTATTATATAGATAACTAGCTCCTAGCCCGCGGCTTCGCTCGCGTAAAAGGTTACTTTCCAAAAGATTTTCATCCCCTATTTTTATTTTAGCCCTTAAGGGTAATTAATGTCATTAAAATCATCAAATGTATTTATATCTAACCAATGGCCTAAAAATAAGTTTCAAGCTTCTGGCTTTAAAAATGACGATTATTCCTTACAACTTTTCATCCCCCTTTACAACCCTTTCTTTGCATTAAAAAGTAGCCTATGTCCTTTGTCAGGTTCAAGACTGTCTGTGTACCAAATTTCATTTAGATCGGTTCAGTAGTTTTGGCGTGAAAGAGCGACAGACAGACAGAGTTACTTTAGCATTTATAATATTAGTAAGGAAGTAACGATTACACTGTCTTTTTGTTCAAGTAGATGGAATTATCGATAGCGACATCGGGTTTGAATCATGGATCTTATATAATATTTATAACATAGAAATCTTGGAAATTCTCAATAACAAGCACATAATTTGGGACTGTGCCCAATAGAGCGCTATTCCATCAGCCTAGTCCTACCATAGGGTAGGATATAGATCTCCCCACGGAGGGGGATAGGGCCATAATCGCCGTACTTGTGATCACATCAGGTGTTATATACTTCCGCGGGTAAATAAGATGTAGTGATACATTGTAACATACTTCAACCGTGAGCAACACGGTGTATTATCCGTATGGAAGGAATAACTACCTACATAGCGAAATTAACTTATCCAGCATGATACTATAAAAAAAATATTATTAGTTTTAGTACCTGTACAAATAGCTTCGATTCCCATGTAGAGCAACTCTTTGAGTGATCTACAATTGACTGCTCTGATTTTGAGTGCCGATGTATATTTTTTTGTTTAAATATTAAGTATATTTATGACTATGACTGTGAAATTTTACAGTAAAATTTTTTCATTATTGGGTGATAATACATACATACACATCATCACGCCATATCCCTTGCAGGGTAGGCAGAGAGAACAGAGTGCCAGAGAACTCTATCCTTGCATACTTCACTCGCTTCCTCAACATTCATAATTCTCTTCATACACGCTCGCCAGTTTCGGAGACTCTTGACTCCACCTTCCTTCAGTACCTGACCGATCTGGTCTAGGTAGGTTAGTCTCGGTCTCCCTCGGTACCTACATCATGAATGGTTTAACATTGATAAAGGTGTTAGACGCTGATGTGTAGCCTCAAAGTGGCTGTTTAACCTATACAAGGTAAGCTGTTTGCAAGATTTGAAAAATAATGAATGTAGTTTAAGAATGAATGGGTTACTCGTCAAATGTCTTCTTTGATGATCAGGTTTTACTTGCATCGTCGGTTGAAGACTTACAGGCGATGGTAATTACTATGCATAATGCTTTTGAATGAAAACGTATGAAAGTAAATGTAAGTAAGACGAAAGTAATAGATTTGGAAAAGGATAAATGTATGACGGAATGTAATGTAATGTAATGTAAATGGGTAAGATTTGTGATTGTAAAAGACGACTAAAATATACAATATGCATATAACAATCTCTGCAAGAGATGAAAACTAGAAATGAAACCCTAAACTAACCCCTTGGATCAGCGTGTTATAGTAGGACAACTTCCCACCTATTATGGAGGAGGCTCAAGCCCAGAAGTGTGACTTATATGAGCTGAGATGGTAATGATAATGAATATTCCCTATACCAAGATATCATACCAGCGTGGTATAATATGTCAATTTCTTTCTTTTTGTGGATGGAGCACGAGCCCAGCAGTGAGAATTACATGAGCTGACATGATAATAAATATTCCCTCATCATCATTACCCTGCTCTTATTCCAATTACTTGGGGTCGACCCAATATGTTCTTTTCTTCCACTCAATCCTATCCGATGTCATCTCTGCGTTCACTCCCTTTCTATTCATATCATGCTTTACACAATCCATTCATCTTTTCATCATTCTTTTGATAATAAATATTCCATATACTAAGAGATTTGACTAGCGTAGTGTAGTGAGTCACTTGCCCTCATATTATGGTGGAGTCTGGAGTCCGATAATGGAATGTATATAAGTTAAAATGATAAAGATAAAATAAGAATATTATTTACAAAACTCGCATGCAGTTACAAGTTTTGTTGAAACCGTTATAAGGTTTCCTGTAGTATGTTTTAAGATCAAGGTTTCTTTTACACGCGAGTTGGTTACTCATATCAGTTAAGGTCGATACAAATCAGGTAGGTTGGCTACATTTGAGTAACGACCAAATATTAAAACAAATATAATACGCGTCAATGCCGCATACACTTGGCTAGGTGCACTTGTACAATTAATATTGAAAGGTCAGTTGATGCTAAGGTCGTATTATATTGTCTATAATACCATCAAATATGTATTATATAATTTATATTGTAATGTTAATATATGTGGTAACAGATTAATAATAGATACAATGATTAGGGCTGTGTGGTAGCGGCTACGAATACTACCAACACTTACTTTGCTCGTGGATGTAGTAAAAGATGACTAAGAGCCTTATAACGACCTGGGCCAACTCTATCTGATGCCGTTTGGTCATCGCGAATGAAATGATTGCACAGATAGCGTAGTGGTTCAGGTACCGACGTTCCGTACCTATGCCGTGGGCTCAATTTCTACGTAGGACAATACTTTGTGCGATCTACAACATTCTGAGAGTAATTTCTCTGCGTTAATTATAAGTTTATAAAGTCCCACGCAATATAAAAAAAAATATTACTGCTCTCTCTCGCTCTCTCTCTTTTTTCGTACCGGTGTCAGCCGTGATGATTGTATTACGTAATATTATAACACCATGAAAAATCCCTTGTTATGTATGAGTAATAATACAATTCCATATCCTTATCTTGAACGTGGTATGGTCAATATCCTTTTTATGCCGCTCGCTAGGTCGCTGGGACGTATAAGAGCTAATATGATGCGATGATTATAAAAGAAATCAAAGTAAAATACTATCTGAATTAATACCTATGAACCCTAAATAGTACAGTTACATCTAGCATCTATCAACATATTGACATTGATTCCAAGGCGAGATAACGCCACTAGTGTCACGTATCGATATTATAAGTTTCCGAGGAGAATACTACTGCCTGTTCCTATGTCGATTTTTAAGATTCCCAAAGAAATAAAATAAGAGATGGTGATATATATTTTTGGCCGTCCCCACGCAGGGAGTATAGTAGAGAAAATATAAGTGGAAGTATAGTATGTACGTAGTACTCATATAATAAGTGTAGTATGGGAGGCTAATATTAGCATTAATAAACTAATACGTAATGTTCTCAACATTGAGACATACATGTCATCATCATCACCTCCATCTCAACCCACATATGTCCCACTGTTGGGTTCGGGCATCCTTCACAATGGAAGGGAAATTGACCTATTATACCACGCTGGTCAGTAGAGTTGATATAGGGTTTTATTCCGAGTTTTCCTACTCTTGCACAGATGCCATATGCTTATTATATCCCTTAATCGTCTTTAACGATACCCACGGGTAAGAGTATCGGTGTAAAGATGCGAAAGGGAATGCTCCGATGGTTCGGACATGTGGAAAGAATGCCGAACGAACGTCTGGTTAAGAAGATATACAATGCGAAAGTGGAAGGATGTAGGTATCTACCGGGGGAGACCGAGACTAACCTTCCTAGACCAGATCGGTCATCTACTGAAGGAAGGTGGAGTCAAGAGTCTCCGAAACCGGCGAGCGTGTATGAAGAGAATTATGAATGTTGAGGAAGCGAGTGAAGTATGCAAGGATAGAGTTCTCTGGCACTCTGTTCTCTCTGCCTACCCTGCAAGGGATATGGCGTGATGATATGTATGTATGCACGGGTAAGAGAGGGGGTGGTGAATTGTATTCTTACTCCGTCACCACACGGCAACATGTATTGGCTGAAAATAAGAATAAACAGATTTTTATTTAAAAGTATTTACTGCTTTATTGGCTCATTGAAATAATCTTGCAACTTCCACATCGAATCCAGGGTGGAGCAAAAATGTTAGTGGGTCTTTTCGATAAGAATTTCTTTATAAAAAATATGAAAACTGATTCTGGTAGATAGCAATAGTTGTGTTCTAATTTGCACTAACGAGATTGGAAACAAAATTGGAAACCAAAATATGTGATTAAACTGCATATTCTGTTTATCATAAAGACATTTCTATAAAAGTAAATATACAAAACCTTTACAGGAATCCATGAGAATGGTGTAAGTAAACAATATGTAGTCATATTGACTAACTCATTGTATAATTACACATTCATTTTATTAAAGTGACAATAGATGACTGATGACGGTGACTGATGTATGAGAAGTGCGAAACTGATTCTGCGTTCTCGAATGACTGACAAACAAAGACGTTGTTTACATACAGAAGCTTACTGGCATTGCTACCGTATATCAATAAGTTGGTTAACGCATTGCCTGATGCATATTTTATACGTAGAATATTACAACAAAGAAGGCCTAAACATTATTACACGCAAAGATTAAGGTTTTCAATCGTCGATCATTGCTAAATTGCCTACAGGTATTATTTAGATTACTGAAATTTAGCATTTAATATGCTTGATTATTTATAAAAACCCGATTACGAGCGAAAAATGATTGTCACAAGTGGGATTCGAACTTCTCGATTGTAATCGGGTTTTTATAAATAATCAAGCATATTAAATGTTAAATTTCAATACTTTCAATAACAGGGTTGTGTCATCATTCAATACAATTCTAACTGCAAAGTTTGAAGTATTAAACCTGTACAATGCGTAAACATTGTCGGGTAGATGGCACACGTCTCCTTAAAGACGTAAATATACGAGAATTGAACGTCCTACAATAGTTCACGGTGGTGTAAGTGGCAGCACGATTGGAACGGATTTCCAATAGGCGTGGGTTCGAATCCCACTTGTGACAATATTTTTTTGCTCGTAATCGGTTTTTATAAATAATCAGGTATTATTTAATCACAAATTTAAACAATAGTTAATATTTGGCTGCCCTTAAAGAGCCATAGCTAAGTAATATAACACACTCCATCAGATTTAAATAGAAATATCTGTAAGTAGCCCAGATATTTACGTAAGATTTCTGGACTAGTAACAGATATTCAAACTTCCGTTGTCGAGCGGGAGTGAATCAGTCAAGAGCAGCAGTGCAGTTAGTTAGGAATGCACGATTTAAATCATTTCAAATATTGCTTACCCAATTAGATATTTGACAGGTTTTAGAAAAATATATCTAATGACTTATTAAAGCATTATACATTTGCGATTTCCTTATTTTTTGGGAAATTCCTTATTTTTCTGTTTTTCTGTTTTTAATGAAAATTTTGTACCATGATGTTATTTATATAATATACAAATGCAATAGCTGTGTGGTAGCGGCTTAGAATACTGCCAACCTTTACTTTGTCACAAGCGGGGTTCGAACCCTCATCATTTTTCGTTTCGTAATCGGGTATTTATAAATAATTAAGCATATTAAATGCTAAAAATTTCAGTAATTTGAATAACAAGGTTGTGTCATCGTTTAATACAATTCTAACTGTAAAGTTTGAAGTATTAAGCCTATAGGTACAATGTGTAAACATTGACCGATAGATGGCATACGTCACCTTGAAGACGTAAGATACAATATGAAGCGAAATTTGCATGTCCTAAAATAGTTCACGATGGTGTAAGTGGCAGCACGATTGGGCCGGATTCCCAATAGGTGCGGGTTCGAACCCCGCTTGTGACATCATTTTTCGTTTCGTAATCGGGTATTTATAAGTAACTACTTGCTTCAGCATTTTCAATGCATCGTCTATTTTTATTTTCTTAAGGTATAAAATAGGTGATTAAATTTTGCGGGGATACTTTTACTTGTCCCGGTCATAAAACTATAGCCAGTAACTATTTGCAATATGTAGAATAATAGTACATATTGCGTCTCCACCAAGTAAATGGGATAAGAGCAGGGTGATGATGATGACTTTTACTTTGCCATTAACGATATTTATCATCGTACAACACAAATAACGAAAATTATATTTAACAGGCAATACTCATATGATTTTTACACGCGCGAAATCGTAGGCCAAAGATTTGGTATAAATTAATTTTTTTTTTTTACTATCTATTCAGCCGCATCAGCATTCACAGATAGAGACTTTTCCTATGATGAATAGCAAAAAGCGAAGCGAAAAAAACAAAGGGCCTTTGAATAAATACATCATATATGTAGGTTACCAAGATAATGTGCATCTATATAGCAGTGATAATTATTTATTGATTAATACATAGTTGCTTAAAGTAATTAAAGTAGTTAAGTAAAATAAATCATGCTCTATGCAACACAACATACTTTTACTAACTCTACTTACCCAATTACCATTGATGTACATTATTTACACAAAACTGTTTACAACCCTAACTGTAAATAAGCGCTAGTCACAGTCAATTCATTGCATTTTGAATAACGTTGTTAATTAAATTTTTTTTTTTGGTTCTGTTCGTCCATTCGGACAGGCAAAGGGATCAAAGCCCATACAGCCAAGTCTTATTTAATTATTTTTCATATACTGTTCACCATTTCTTAATAATATGTAGCCTTAATAGTCATTGTCTGTCAGTAAGTCAAGTCATTACCATTAATCGGGCGCTGATAACCTAATCAATGATTTTCTTTGGGAATTTTGGGCAAATATGAAAATACACGTAAACCACTATTATACCATATTCACTACACTTCAGCACTTTAACTGTACCATATTGCATAAAATACCAGCAAAATTATTCAATATAACACCACAAAACACTAAAGAAATGAATATAATACAAGAGCGTGACATGACATTTCCACATTCGCGCCAAAACTCCGTTGTTAATTAAAATAAATATGGCGCGTAACGGAAAAATGTGACCTAAAAATAAAGATGGCGCGAACAGAAAAACGTTACAATTTTTTTTTTCTCCCATACATGATAAAGAAGTTTCATTTCAAAAATCGAAACATATTAATTAAGATTTTTTAAATAATTGTTAAATAATGTATTACTCGAATAGCTTTTAAAAAGTTTTCTATAAACTAACAACATTATGATCTTTGTTTTTATTGTACCTACTCAATTACCCATTGATAGTTTGTGGCTCTAGTGGCACTTATATTAGCTCTTTATAGAGCTTGTGTTTTGCTTATATTCCCTATAAGCTCTATAAAATAATTTAGATTCTTTAACATTTCTTACCAGACTTAATGCGATGCAATGATTAAAACAAACACGGTTATCTATAAAACTAAACAAATGTAATGATATATTTTAATTTAGATTTGAGGACTTAAAGTCTCGTAAATATCAAATTTATCTACGGGAAAGTTAATCTGCTAAAATAAAAATAAAAAATAGTTAATATAAATCATGATCGAGGTAAATATAGCTGCCTCTATAGACGTTATCCCATATGTGATTCCTTTAGAAATGTGTAAATATAATAAATATATAACAAAAAACTACTTTATATGAGAAGTGCAAAATAATCATTTAAAAGTTGTCGGAAAATGAAAAATATTTGAATCTTATGAACATCTCAAGTTCAAATGACCATAAAGTAGACCTCTAAAATAATTTATTAATGTGAGTAATGAGGCGGAACTATGCTCATGCAGATACACATTTTATATCTAATAACTACTAATAAGACAAATATAATTCATTAACATTGATTTTATATAAATGTACTACTTTGGGACAATTTAAATTAGTGATAACGAAAAAAGTCGGAAGAGATCATTGATATATAAAAACCCGGGTTTTTTAATACATCAATGGAAGAGATATTTTTAAAATTAAATTTTAGCACTAGATGTGCTAAAATTTAACTTTAAAAATATCTCTACTATGCCTAAAAATAAATAATAAGTTTAAAGTTTTATCCTTTGAAACGATTGATATGATTAAATGGATATTATAAATATCGGATTGTGGTTCTCTATTTTACCTCGTATAGAATATACAAATTAAATTGTATTCTTATTGCATAATACGATGCCTACTGATATAAACGTGAAAGCACTTTTTACTCGATCACTACTTTCTGGACTTTGTCCTGCCATGGCAAGCTTTGAGCTTACTGTCATTACAATGGACTCGAACCACAGCTTTAAGGGATTGTATTAGCAGCGAAGTACCGAGTATATTCTTTTAATAGTCAGCATATAAAGTGTAACTAAATTATGTGGCAAATTTATGTTGAACACTCTTTTTTTATCTTCGGAACAGTTCAGCCGACTTGAGATATTGGAATCGATCAAAAAATAGGCTCAGAACAGTATTAATAATAATGATGATTATACGGATGGTTGGTTGCAAAACCTATTTATAATTATAGCACCTTCGTTCAGTGGTAAGTATATCGATCTTAACACATAGGTATAGGTATTTTAAATGAGTAGGTAAATTATATTTTTATCCAACAATTATTTATGAGTTTTGACTAAAATTTTTATTGCATAAGATATGTTATTTTTTTCATCTCAGCTCATATATGTCTCCTTGTTAGGCTCGAGCCTCCTCCGTAATAGGAGGGAAATTGAGCTATTATAACACGCTAGTCAGACGTATTGCTATAGGATTTTGTTCCGAGTTTTCCTTGTCTATATGCGTTTTATATCACTTAGTCGTCTCTTACGATCACCCACGGGTAAGATAAGGAGTGGTGAATTGTATTCTTACTCCGTCACCACACGGATATGTTATTTTTACTTTCAATATATTATAGCTTAAATGATTTTAGTATAAAGCTAATTATATATACATAAATAAATCAAATAAATAGAATAGACTCGTAGAGATCCGTGTTTATAGTGTGTAAGTAGGTAACTGGATATTTACGCATGCCATAACATGGTAAACAGGTTGCTCTATGCATGGTTTCACTTTCATTTGCAAATATAATACAACCACAAAGTTGTACAATTCTACCGTTTATAGCCAACTAGCTTCTGCCCGCGGCTTCGCCCGCGTATAAGATTACTTTCTTAAAGTTGAACTATTATCGCAAGGGAACACGTTACGGGGTAAAAGTATCCTATATGTTAATCTAGGAAATGCTGGCAAAGGAAACATAAACATAAGTGATTTTACTGGGATAAGAAAAATTGGAAAATATAGAAAATAACAAAAGAAAATTTACAGCTAACTTATTTACCTGTATATAATTAAAAAAACCGGAGGTGTCAAGGGACACCCGGATGGAACGAAGTTCTATTTTAATTATATAATTTTTTTCTGCCTTAAGCGATTTTTATCGTTATATTTTAGCCAATTTGCATAATATCTTTATAAATTATAGCCTATGTGTTATTCTGATGTGCAAGCTATATTACTATAAATTTCATCAAAATTCATTCAGTAGTTTTTACGTGAAAGAGCAACAAACATGTTCACATCCATACATTATTACAAACTTTCACGTTTATAATATTAATAATAGGATATACAATTCCACTAGACTACCAAAACTTTTCGGCCCCGAGCTCGAACGCGAGCCGGCCACGCGGCCCGGTCACGGGCGAAAATAATTTCGTTGCGCATTATTTTGATTTTGCTATATCTCTTAAGGTATTGATTTAATTTGCATAGTCTGAAGGAAAAAAATATCTTCATGAAATGCTCAAGCCAACTAATGTATTTAAAATGATAAGGATTAATACAGTATTTGTGTAAAAAGCTTTTCAATTACCGTTTTATAATACAACATTTTTTAAAGTATTAAAATGGATATAGTATGTTATCCTTAAGAGATAGATATATACCATCGCGGACTTTTTTGTAGGCCTTTTTAAGCTGTATAATACTGTAGTACTTTATTTTGATCTATTTCGTAGGGTTCAGCCAGCGTTTGCAATGTAAGCGCAAAATAATGTGTTTATTTACGACATCACATTAGAAACCTCTAAAATTATCAGTGTTTCTCTAGTACATTATGCATATATTATACATATAAACCTTCCTCTTGAATCACTCTATCTATAAAAAAAATCGTCGCGACACCACACTGTTCAATGCGAAATAGAAATGAAAATATCTGGCTTGCTTTCTATAAGAGAACCGACGAGCGACGCCGCACAGCTTACAATAGCTTACTATAGCAAAAAGTGTCGTGACAACTTTTCGTAAGAATTTTTTCCGTCTAGCCCCCTTCACAACGCGCGATAAGGAACTTCGTTCCAATATAAGATAAGATATGATAAAAAATTATAATGAAAAGCTGATCGCAGGAGACAGACAGCATTTTTGTATTTAGCCCACTATGCATCTGAGCTGCGACGCATGGTACCTCGCAGAGCGACTGACAGCAGCCGGTCAACGTTATGCCATTTTTATTTATACCTAATCAGAAGCCAAAAACAATGTTTCGTCAATCTAGCTTCTAAAATAATCAATTTCCTGCTATTTGCTATTTAAACTCCCGAAGGGTAAATTTTTTACAAAAATTTAATGTCATATTTGTTTATATCTAATCGACAGTCCAAAAATAAGTTTTAACCTTCTGGTTTTAAAAATGACGAATCTCCTTACAACTTTTCATCCCTCTTTACAACCCTTTTTTGGCATTAAAAAGTTGCCTATGTCCTTTGTCAGGTTCTAGACTATCCGTGTACCAAATTTCATTTAGATAGGTTCAGTAGTTTTAGCGTGAAAAAGCGACAGACAGACAGAGTTACTTTCTCATTTATAATATTAGTAAGGATTGTTTCTTTGTACGATTTTTTCAATATTCAAATAAAATTTAATCAGTAGATAATATTTATTACAAAAGGTAAAATCTAGACGAATCTAAAATAACTTATAATTGGATATGTCTCGTAATAAAACGATCTATTGGACGATGTATTTGTTGGACGCGACACACCTTAGTATTCGCCGTGACCATGAACGCTGTAGTGTTCGAAACGTCGGGAAATTAAAAATCAAATACAAACACGATAGAATCCGTAAAAATAGTTTTATTTAAATAAAATCATTTATGTTTTTTTAATTCACTGCCGTCATAAAGCTACCATGAGCAACTGGCAAAGATCAGATATGCTAGCCCCAACGGAGTGCCATTAGTTAGTGAACTAGATAGATATTTAATCAAACAATTACAATTAGAAATAGAAATATAAATGATATGCAAGACATGTTTTTACAATTTCAATAATTCTATTATTGATAACACAACACTATAATATTTACCAACTAATGATAAGTTCATTCTATTCATATTCTAGAAATACTTAGCACATTCTCCGTTATTAATATAATGTAATCTATCGTACATTCATTTAAATGTAGAAGCGAATGAACTAACCAAAGTGTTAATACTCTTTTCACTATGTCGTTGAATTATTATCGACCGAAGTTGAAGGACATTTGGGTATATTCTTAGAAAGTGAGATACGAGAATTACGGGAAGGCTAATCAAGCACTTAGGGGACGTCCATTAATCACGTGAATTATTTAAATACTCTGTTAGATTAGACATATCTAGACGTCTATATCTATACATATAAATAGAATTGAAGTGTCTGTTTGCAAATCTAAAATAACAGCTTTAACTAAATGCATATGAAAGTACCTACATATATTATGATACATAGGTACATAAGAAAATCTATTTTTAATTTTTTTCTGTCTGTTCGTCTGTCTGTCTGTTTGTTCCGGCTAATCTCTGAAACAGCTGCACCTATTTTAACGGGACTTTCACTGGCAGGTAGCTGATCTTATAAGAAGCAACTCAGTCTACTTGTATTTTAGAAAAAAAAATAGAGTTCCGCTAAAACAAAATTAAAGTCATTGAGAGACGCCGAGTGACATTGAGTGCGCTGCTGAAGCCTGGGTAAGAACATAGGCTACCTTTTTATCAACAAAACAACACGGGCGAAAGTTAATTGTAAATATAAGAGCAATTTTTCGTAATGTTCATATACCTATTACATATCATGTTTCATTTAAATAGGTACTAGAATGTAAAGAGTGACTAGTAAAAGTTACGTCGGATTATGACGTCATTTGGAACATTTTGTGCATTATTCAAAGTCATGGACGGTAATACTTTCACACGAGTTTCAAATCATTATTGTATAGTTTGAGTAGTTTTTCATTGTATACCTCTTTATATAATATAGGTTACCTTTTTGGCAAGATCATAAATAGGTTAAGAATACCCGACTAATGACTTACATGAAAATTCAAGAAGCGTGTAAAGGAAAACGAAGTTTTTGCTGCTCCAATTGTATTTCCAGTAATTTCTCTGTTTTTAAATAACGATAAAGTAATGTGATCGTTTATGGATAGGAATGTAGGAAGTGAAATAAATAGAATTATCTGGTTATTGACACACTTGCAAAGTTTACTAGCGTTTAAATTTTATTTCTAACTAATACCATTAGAACTATTAATTCATATGCTGTATTTATAAAGAATAGAGTACCTAATATGTCGATTCCTTGACGGTCATGACACTCAATAGTTTGGTATTACTCCATAGACAATTATCATAGAGCTTAACGGCTATAATAACTAATAGCAAGGCTTTTAACAACTTGACCGTACAGATTAATCTATAATTTTATTACCTATAATTTTATAACGATGACTTTTGGACGTAAGACACCTTCGGCCTCTCTTGACCATTATCAATGTAAAGTGTAAAATTAAAAATCAAATACAAACGCGATAGAATCCATAAAAGTAGTTTTACTTCAAACATATCAGCTATTTATCAAAATAAATACATTGCTATCCATCTAATCGTGGTAATGTTATTTAAATCGATTTTTGATGTTAAAATAATTAGTTTACGTATTGCATTAAACATTGCAATAGATATTTTCAATAATTCAAACATGAGACGTACGTTATATGAAAGAAAATCAATATTAAAAAAAAATATTGAATCTCTTCCTTTGGTGAAAATAAAACTATTTTTTACGGATATTATCGCGTTTGTATTTGAAAATTGTTTCTGTCACTTTTCAATGTTAATGGTCACTGGTGGAATAACCTTGGGAATAACGTAAAAATATTTTTATTACGTCTAATATAGTCTAAATCAGTCTAAACATCTAAAATTTATTTTTCTGTACTTAGCTTGTAAAAATTCCATTTTTTGGCACTAATTTTATTAGTCATTCATTAACCCGTAGACATCCATTGTTGGACATTGGCCTCCTCACGAGAATGCCACTCAGAACGGTCATGTGCCACTGACATCTAACGACTTCCTGCAAATCTTGAGATGTCATCAATCCACCTAGTGGGGGTCGTTGTACGCAGTAATTTTTTTTACACTGGGAGTAAAATTTGGGCATAGTGTCTAAACAGATTCTTCCTTACCTTATCATAGATACTTAACTCATAGTATGCCGTTCCGTGTCATTTAAATTTATACATAAGGCAGTGATGGTCTGCTCAAAAATCGAAGATGACTTTTGGTCTTAAATTCCAACGCTTTCTTAATTTCACATCTAATAGTCGAGCGGTACACGATCAAACCTCAGCCCACCATGAAAAGATACCTACTTCATATGACATTTACGAGAGGTTGATGCATTGATAGATATTATTAGCATTTATCGATCTTGTTGATACCATAAACAAACAATAAGTAGTAACCCAAGACACGTCTTGTCGTGAGAACTACAGCCGGACTGCATTCCATAAATGAATCGATTCGCTGCCGTGTACCTACCATACTTGTTTGTATGTCTGTTTGTTTACATACACGAGATTACAGTAGTAGTTACCTACATATAATGAATAAAATTTGCATAAATCTCGAAGATCTTTGTTATTATGAAATAAATTTGAAGGTTATACTAAGATTTTTGAGTTGCTTTGAGTGCACATGCTGTGTAGTAGCGGCTACGAATACTACCAACCCTTACTTTGCTCGTGGATGTCGTAAAATACGACTATTGTTCAACAATTAGATTCCCGAGAAGCGTTGACGTCTGGCAGGCGGCCGGTCATAAAACCATTGCCAATAACTTTTACAATATGTACTTATGAAAGAAGAGTACATATTGTATCGACCCCCAGTAATTAGGATAAGAGTAGGAGAATGATGATGTGATTTGAGTGTACAATGCAAATTAATCTGAACCATTTAATCGAAAAATAATGCAGCTGCCACGTGTGAGTGAGAGGCTTGGCGATAATTTTAAACCCACTTTTTTGATGTAATAGAAAAATAAGTTCGGAAACTAACATTCGTCCACAAAATATTCGCACTTTAAAAACTATGAAATAAGAAAAAATCAACGTCATCATCATTATTACTTTGCTCTTATCCCAATTATTAGAGGTCGACGCAATATGTCCTCTTCTTCCATACAGACCCATCGGAGGTCATCTCTGTAGTCACTTCTTGTCTATCCATGCCATGCTTCACGCAGTCGTTCCATCTTTTCTTTGATCTTCTTTTACCCTTAAAAGCATGTCTATGTCAAGCGCTCACACCTTTTCCGTCACTGGCGCAACTTTTAAAACTTTTTCTAATATGTTCATTCCTTATTTTACACATTATATACATTATTATATACTCAACATACATAGGTATATCTATATAATCAGAATAGGGTCGTGGTCTTCATACGTAATTATCGCCTAGTACTATAAAATATTTAATATACCTATGATGCTCTTTCATTCAATACTCAGCTTAGAACTTTTTAAAAGTGTTTTTTTTTTTTAATTCAGAACCTTATATCCCTTAGAGAGGACCATAAGTAAGTTTAGTATAGCATGAATGTCTAGTGGACAATCAGGACGCTTCTATCAATATTATTTATCAAATTATAATAAATAATTTAGAAAATATGGGGGTGCAGATGCACATACATATACATCTACATACATACATATAATATATATAAAATTCTAAGCCTCTTTTGACTTCGCCGTAGTCAAGAATAGGTAGGTAAATAGTGTTGTGTAAGTATTGTTAACTTAGCGTCATGAACAAGCCTACTAAAGGTGCAGCCCACGTGAAGGTAAATAGGAAGCCGTAAATCACTCAAGTATGTATTGCCATATGCGATAAGTGAAATGAAAACAAACGGTATTGCTTTTATAATTTAGATCTAAATAAATTACTAAAACAAAAATAGACTTTCAACAAGCTTTTCCGACAAGTAAAAAGCCTTTCCGTCATTACTTGTCCATCTCGTAATATATTACGAGAAATGATAAGTTATTTTGAGCTTTGTCAATATTATCTCATAATTCGGTCGAAATGCGATCTCTATGGAAAATCTGTGGAGTTAGGCCACAAGAGTAAATAAACGTACAGAGACCAAGCTTCTAAGGAGCGAGCAAAATTGTTACCTATTCTGATAGGGTTGGCACATGAGGATGAAAATAAATACACAAAACGTTTGTCAGCTTTTTTATGTATGGATATTTTTTTACAAATTGCTTACTCTAAATAGGTTTTTTTTGTAATTTTTGATTTTTAATAATTCGTTATATCTCTTAATCGAATGATAAATTACATACATACATATCATCACGCCATATCCCTTGCAGGGTAGGCAGAGAGAACAGAGTGCCAGAGAACTCTATCTCTGCATACTTCACTCGCTTCCTCAACATTCATAATTCTCTTCATACACGCTCGCAGGTTTCGGAGACTCTTGACTCCACCTTCCTTCAGTACATGACCGATCTGGTCTAGGTAGGTTAGTCTCGGTCTCCCTCGGTACCTACATCCTTCCACTTTCGCATTGTATATCTTCTTAACCAGGCGTTCGTTCGGCATTCTTTCCACATGTCCGAACCATCGGAGCATTCCCTTTCGCATCTTTACACCAATACTCTCTTTCATACCTACTCGCTCTCTTACGTCGTCGTTACGAATGATAAATTCTAAATCTAATATAAAGTTTTTTAAATAATCAATGGGTAAGCACTTGCATGACATATCTTACTTGCCTTATCATAGATATTCAACTCATACTATGCCGTGCCGTGTCACTTAAGTTAATACGAGTAGATAAGGGGACGATGGTCTGCTCAAAAGACGAAGACGACTTTTCTTTAAGTTCTAACGCTTTCCTAATGTCAGCTCGAATAGCCGAGCGATACACGGTCAAACCTTAGCCCACCATGAATTATTAGGATTCATCGATCTAGTTGATACCATAAACAAACATTAAGAGTAAACCAAGACACGTCTTGTTGTGAGAACAACAGATGGACTGCATTCCATAAATGATCAATTCACTGCCGTTCACTTTATTTATTTTAATTTTAAATGTATCTTATACAAAGAATTGCAAGTCATAAAATAATCACTAAGTACATATTAGAATGTAAAATGCGTTTAAGTACCAGTTATAAATCATATATAATTCTATTATCATGCCAACTAGTCATTGAACCAAGCTTCCGTTCAGATTATGACGGTTATGTTTCCAATAACAAACCAGACCAACATTTATAGTGCGTACAAGTATAATAATATCGTTATAATGATAACAAAAGAATATTAAGCTTACACACTCATGTAAATAATGACGATGGTAGTGGCAGGGCCAGATATTCTCAGTCTATAGCTGCGGGCCGGCCGGTCCGTTCGGGGCAGTCAAACTCGCAAAAAATCGACGTCTGAGCCAGATGATGCGCTGTTGCGCTTCATTCGGTGAGCGAGAGGTGGGTTTGGTTGGTAGGCAGCCGTCTAGCTGTAACTCTGGTATTATTAAGGTCCATGAGCGGTAGTAACACGTATGTGTTGCATGCTGCAGCTTGCTCGTTTGCCGCCATAAGCAATAAAAAAAGAGATCAGCTTTGCAGTGCATAAATTATAATTCTTGAACTACGAGAAAATAGGAAGCTTTCATCACACACGTTCAGGTTGATTCATACAGGCCACCGAAGACAAAGATTAGGTACCGGTGGCCCGCTCGCATGGCGAAGAGAGGCGCTTTGCATGGTGGGTCTATGGGGTCGCGCGCCGCCTCTTCCGTCCAGGACCAATTTAGCGGGGCGTGACTACATCCATAGTCCACCGCAAAAAAGAAAGGTTGATTCATACAAATAAAATTAACGTGATTTCAAAATAATGGTTTTTAGCAAATGCGTATAGTACTTGTATAGTATAATACGTATTAGGTTTTTTGTCTGTCTGCTAGTTCCGGATAATATCATAATTTTCACAGCCAAATATATAATACTATAAGGAGTGACTTGTATAACATAATTAGCTAACTCGCGCAACTGCTTCTGTGTCACTTGAGAGGGAGATGGGTGGTTATAAGCATCCCTAAGGCACATTACACGCAAAGGAAGCTCTCAGAATTACTAAATTAATTAATGCTTGGCTTCTATTAGTCTTAGCCTGATGTTATATAACCTACTAGCAAACCCAGTCCGTTGGTTTGTTTATATAAATCGATATATCACAGCTCCACCTGGTGCCGAGTTATATCAATGGGGATATCGTATAATAAACTTTTTTCGTGAAAAAATACATATACACACCAATTTTCATAATGATCGGTCAAATAGTTTCTGAGTTTAGCGATGTCATATATAAAAACATCCTCTTTTATAGATAACCTTTCTTGATAAATAGACTGTCTAACGCTTAAATGATTATTCAATTCGAACCTTCCTGAGATTAGCGCGTTCAGCCAAATAAACTCTACTGCTTTATAATATTAGTGTACATTATATTTCAGATAAAGAATTAGTATAAAAAAATAAATAAATCCATAACATGAATATACAGATGGCGTAGCGGTTAACATAAAAAACGTACCAGTGTCGTGTCAGTGGTTTGACCCCTACGCAGGACAAAACTTTGTCTGTCAGGCCCACAAATTGTTGAGTCTGGGTGTAATTTGTATAAGTTAACTGAATGTGTGTAAAGCCCCGCGATAGAAAGATAATAAATCTAAAAAATATGAAATAATTTCAATTCAAATATAGGTATACAATCATTTTAAGTTTTTGATGTAGGTACTATTCTAAAAAAATGGGACAACATAAAATCAACTAGAAAGAGTTTTATATTTTAAAGGTACCCAGGTGAGTTTGTAGGTAACCCTAACGTGATAATTTTTCTATCGGTTTAAAAAATAATTAATTGTTATAGGGATGGTGTGAGCCCCGCAGAGGCGACGGCAGCCAGCCTGCCTGCCAGTCCTGCGGCCACAACTCTCGTTAAGAAGAAGGCAGGAGGAGCCAATGAAGTGCGAGAGCGTGCAGCAGCAGTGCGAACACGCAGGCTGATGAAAGAATTAAAAGAAATACAACGGCTACAGAACAGTCGCCCTGAACCCATATTTACGGTAAGTGTCATTTGATCTATCTTTCTTGTTAACTCTTGTAATAATCGGATTCACCCAACTGCGTTACCTGCGGTGTTGTTGATGATGTTCAACACTTGTTGATGGAATGTGTCTAGAACCAAGATAAAAGAGATGAGCTGAAGAAAAACTTTTGCCTTGAAACCTCGGATGTTGGCATTGTCCAAACTATTTTGGCGGATCCAGCATCCGAGGCTGTAAAGCAATTGTGTGACCTGGCTCTGCATCTTACACATGGGGCTTACATACTCATAAAGAATAAAAATCCCAAATAAATAATTTAAAAAAATACTCTAGTAATTCTATTGGCCGGGCCTGCGTTCTCACATAATATGGTAGTTTATGTTAAGGAGTTATTCTAAAGAAAGACATAGACTAGAATATGTAATCAATGAATCATCATCATTCTCCTACTCTTATCCCAATTACTAGGGGTAGATACAATATGTATTCTTTTTTCATAGTACACATTGTAAAAGTTATTGGCAATAGTTTTATGACCGGCCGCCTGCCAGACGTCAACCCGTCAACCCGGAATGTAATCGTTGACCAAACGGCATCAGATGGAGTTGGCCCAGGTCGTAACGTAATATAATCAATGAATATTCTCTGATTTGTTAATATGCTGTTCTGCTTTATATACAGAATGCGCTAATCGTAGATATCAACAGCCCGCTTTCTAAAATGGTTTGCGTTAAATAGCTTGTTTATTGGGCAAAGTTCATAAGTATTTATCACTACAACCATGTCAGTGGCACAATGATCATAATTGTCAACAAATTCGGTAAAAATGTTGAATAACTATAATTGTGTATCTGCAGAGCGATCACGGGACAATTAATTGGTTGATCCGACCGGGGATTAATCCCTCACCCGCAGAAAGGCCGACCACAAAATTGTTCTTTGTCTCCGGGACGTTGATAGGGATGGCACTTGAAAGTATATTATCGGAAGAAATGGGTACGGGTTCAAACCATAGAATATATATTCAGCTTTTATACGTCTCACTGTTGCCGTGAGTCTCGTTCACCGTAGCAGACAAATTGACTTATAAAACGTTAGTCAAACGGTTTGCTGTAGTGTTATATTTCTTAGACTATAACCTGCGACAAAGAAGGGGCAATTTACGTAAGTTGCGTGTTATCATAACTTTGTACTAACTCAAATTGAAGTTAATAAAATGTCTAGCTTATGTAAGCTGATATATAAGAAAATATGCACGTAATTAAAAGAGTCATCATTACTTGATAACAAAAATAAAAAAGTTTAGAATAAGTCAGTATTCTATCTAAAGACAGATAAAATAGTATAGAACCCGATTACGAAGCGAAAAGTGATGTCACAAGCGGGATTCGAACCCGCGCCTATTGGGATTCCAATGGGTGGCGCTGGTTGTGGATGTGTCTTGTCCCGTGGTCGCACGGGCAAGACTATCCTGTGTCATCCATCCATACCATATAGTTGTTTGTACAAAGGCGATTGCCTGGGTCTGTCCTGTGAGTTCACTTAAGGTGTGAGTTGTGACTGGTGTACAGGTGTGAAGGTAATCGTGATTACTTGCAGTACGGTCAATTGCAACTTTATATCCGCATTTATATTCCTCGTGTCTGATTCATTCTTCTACATATGCAAATAATATTATTGCTCTGTAAATAAAAATATTTTACAAAATAATCCTATACATTTACATCGATTATAGTATACAAGTTATACAACCTCAGCATCTAGTAAATATAAATAGAACAGTCCCTCCTACTAAAAAGTAGTTTCGGAGTGAGAGCCTTCAGCGCTCACCCTTAGTCCGGACTAAGCTGTGAAAGCCATCTGCGGCTAACGGGCTAAAACATACGACAAAAAATACTGCAAAGTAGGCTTGTCCCAAAGCGGTATGTAAATATATACATAAAACAAGTACGTGTATGTATACCTACTCGTTTTATGTAGTGTAGCTATAAAGAAAATACAGAAGAAAAATTTGATAGATATAAAACGTCGTAATAAGACTTGAGTACCTACCTATATTAGTTAAAAAATCTAACGAAGCTCACTATAATAGTAAAAGTCGATTCAGACGTCAAACTCGTTGCCTCACGACGAACGGAACATAAGCCACTCTAGACTAATAAACCCACAGAAATATTAATACTATTAACATTTCTGAGAATAAACCTGTATATACAGGGTGGAAGTGGACCGCTCCCGAAAACAAAGACAGAGGGCACTACTAGTCCTACTTGTGATGATAGGCTAGAAAAAAAATCGATTCGGATGAAAAAAAATTTTTCTTCACCACGCGAGGTCGTTCAACTCTGGAACATGTGATCGTGAGTTTTGAATAGATTGCGTCTTTTCTCATCTGAGTATAGTTACTTATTTTTTATGGAATTATTGTTACATGGTACTGTTCTAATACGATGGACTGTGAAAAAAATTGAAAAACCGTTGTGGAAATATTTATTTTTTCTTCCAAATCGATGTTTTTTCTAGCCTATCATCACAAGTAGGACTGGTAGGGTTCCCTGTCTTCGTTTTTGGGAGTGGTCTACCTCCACTCTGTATATAGTTTTCTTTTACATATCCATTCATCCATCAGCCCGTAAACGTCCACTGTTGAATATAGACCTCCCCACGAGAATGCCATTCGCAACGGTCCTGTGCCACCTGCATCCAACGGTTTCCTGCTATCTTGGTAATGTCATCAGTCCACCTAGCAGGGGGTCGCCCGATTCGTGGTCTCTCTACATATAGCAATATAAAATTAATACAGATGACTAGCTATACCTGCGCTTTACTCATGGTAATTTAGATTTTGTTAAATAATCTCCTATCCCTTGGTCGCTTTTTTTTGAGACGTACTATATAGCAAAACGCAACAAACAAACAGGCGCATTTAATAATAGTTTATATTCCACTTCATTATTATCCAATCATGATATATAAATAGCGTATATTTATTATTGTTATATAATCAAATAAAAACATATGAGTATTTCTTATGTTCAATGTGCAAACCGTACTACGTAATATTCGATTTACAATGAATTGTCAATAAAAATATATACCTCTAATTCTTTTTTTTTCAATATTAAATGTAAACTACATATTTATAAACAATTTTACATACTATATTATCTAACAGCAGCTGATTGCGTAAAATGTTTGCAATATTTTATGGTTTCACTATTAAGTTGCTCAACCGCTCGGCACATTTGGGATTTTGTTAGAAAACGTAATGATTACTTGTTCATGATAACGATAGTCATCGTTACGTGACGTCACGGATAATTAATCAAACATATACTTTGTATATATAAGCAGGTGATATCTAATGCATATAATAAAATACTATGATTTGACGATGACCTCGTATGACCTAACGATACCAAACAACATTGTGGTTTGAAATACGAGACATATCAGATACAAAGTCCAATTTATATTGTTGTCCTACCGCTTATTGTTGATTTACAAGGACCTTTCGAGAGCTCGTCAAGTTTGTATGTCGAACATGTCATTTCATTACTACACCAATTCAATGATGACAGTTGTTGAATAAATTGAATATTTGATACCTGATTAGTAGAGCGTCGATTATGATCCGAACTAATTGGGGGACATGGGCGTTCGGAAAACCGATATTATCGGATAATCGAAACTGCATTGCTTCAGCCATACATATTTACGTACAGATGAATGAAAACAGTATTTATATCTTTACTGACAAATAGGAATTAAACAAAAGAAAATCGAAAAAAATCTGTTCTTTTTTTCCAAATGCAATTTACGTAACAATTCTTTCTTATACCGTTCGATAGTCTCAATAACGCACTAATCCATAGGCTGTAATAATAAAGTCACGTTAGTAGTTAGTGGAAGAAACATAACTTTTGATGTTGGGGCGTTATCAAAAAGCAATAATGTTTTCTCTCTTTTACCATCATTTAGTTGAGACACGCGCGGGTCGAGCGGATATAGCGGTTCGGATCGGTCTTTCGGTTGGTCGACGTTCGGATAATTAACGCTCTACTGTGCTTGTGATGTCACTTGTACCTAAAGGCACCTAACCATATTACGTGCTTTTTTTTAAAGACTATCCAGCACTGAGTTAATAATCCTTAATGATGTCTAACGTTTACGCGAGTATTACACATTTGAAATAAAATTATTATAACGGATTCTATCGCGTTTGTATTTGATTTTTAATGGTCCGACGTTTCGAACACTTTACAGCGTTCATGGTCACGGGCGGGCTGATCACTGAAGTGTTCGAAGCGTCAGGCAATTAAAAATCAAATACAAATGCGATAGAAATCGTAAAAATAGTTTTATTTCAAATGTAATAAATAATCCTTGTATTGCGGGGGACTCTACAAACATATCATTTAACGGATACAAATTATATCCATGCTAAGAATAACTATTTATGTATCATATAAAGTATTGCCCTTCGTGGGAGTCGAACCTACGATTCTAGCACAATAGGTCTTTACCCATCTGTGCAGTCGACGTATTGTGGTCGTTAAAAAGTATTACGCTTGGTCAAAATTGGTTCTTGGTCGCATATAAGTGTTAAAAATTGGAATTTCTTGTCTCTGTATTAGGTGCTGTCCATTAATCACGTGAGATTTGAAAGGGCGGGGGAGGTGTTTGACAAAAATCACGAAACATCACAATGGGGAGAGGGGGTGTAGCTGGGGGGGCACACTTAAAACATTACTTATTTTTACTGACCGTCGCGCCGCCTACAGATTGGTTGTACAAACTTAACTGCTGCCATTTTGTCCTGCCTGTCAAACGTTTGACAACTGAGAATTGTTATTTTATCTATTTGTTTTGTAACTATTTGTTCCTAGCGTAGGTACTTATTGTCATCGATCTATTTTCGGTTATTGATATTCTTTCTGAAAATTATCTCAAGTTTCATTGTTAAGCTGATATTATTATTGTTTAGTTATCAGCCGATATGTTTTTTTTTATATTTCAGGGTAGCTTTCATAGTAAAAGAAAATTCTATGTAATTACACATACACATGTAGATATGTATATATATTACTTCAACTTTAGTTCACCGCCTAAACTCTGAGTGGCAGCACTTTCCGTACATGCATATTTTATCATCGAGTTGCCACTCTTTTTCAGTTTAATAACTTTACTCTTTGGGGTGTAGTAAGATATCACGTGTAATTATTTTTCGTCAAACGCTGCGATTTCTAAACTGAAAGCGTGTAGTGTGACTGACTTACCGTTGCCAGGCAACGAACGAAGTCGTTTAAAATAGGTGATCTGTATAAAGACCTTTTTGCGAAGTATAAAAAAGCAAAAAACCGAGAATATAATGAGCTGTGGGCTACTTCTTTGTAGGTACTAAAACTCACGTGATGTTGTTGGGTGTCATAGTCTTAAACCTCACCAAGTATCACCAAGGGTGAAGGGGTTAAAAAAATGCTAAAAAAAGATCACGTGATTAATGGACCCCCCTTATGGGTACGTTGACTATTATTATTATCAATCTAACGACGTCCACTTTTCGCCAGAGACAGACAAACATATATAATAAAATTTCTTTTTGTTTTAGGTGGAACTAGTCAACGACAATTTATTCGAATGGCACGTTCGTCTGCATCAAATAGACCCGGAGAGCGATTTAGCGAGTGACTTGCGCGAGCTCCACATTCCACACATACTTTTGCATCTCATTTTCCCCGAGAATTTCCCCTTCGCGCCACCTTTCATGCGGGTCATTGAGCCCAGAATAGAGAAAGGTTTCGTCATGGAAGGTTAGTAAATTACATTAGTTGTGAATAAAATATAAAAAGACAATTATTATAAATGAGGGATTTTTTTTCTTTTATATAAGATTTCTCATTTCCATGTGACGTCACCACGCGTCACATCCTCTATTGCAAGTAGATTAGAGTCCTACAGTGGTACATAGATACAAAATAGATGAGCTGCAAATGTTTTCTTCATTTTCTTTTTCTTTTCTAAAAATGTTTCTTCATTATTATAATGAAGAAAAATTTGATAGATATAAAACGTTATGATAATAAAAGTTAAGTGAATTAACTAATTTTTGTATGGTGACGGATTAAGAATACAATTCACCACTTTCTTGCTTGTGGCTATCATAATCTACTTTCATACAGGAATTATTTCTGTCTCTGCTTACATAATTTAGTTTTCTTCTTACGACTACCAGTATAAAGGAAGTGATTGGTGGATGTACTCTATTTTTACACAAAGAAACGTGTCTACGGTTAATTGAATTATAATTATCTTACGCAGGGGGTGCAATATGCATGGAACTGCTAACACCACGTGGCTGGGCTTCTGCATACACCGTGGAAGCTGTGGTGATGCAATTTGCAGCGTCGGTGGTGAAAGGCCAGGGTCGGGTAGCGCGGGCGCCGCCTCGACCAGCGTGCGAGTTCAGCAGGCGACGAGCCGAAGAAGCATTCCGCTCCGTTGTTAAAACACATGATAAATATGGTTGGGTCACGCCGGCGCTCTCCGATGGTTGAGGTAATAAATTAAAAAAAATATTTTTTTCTTTACCTCTTTTCAGTTCATAGACCTAAATAGGTTGGGTTTAAACATCCCCAAAATCCTTTAACCGTTTAATATTTCTAATAAATTATGTAATCTTATTGAATATGGCTTTCTAGCCTAACCTGTTCTGGCAGTTGTCGCGTCTTTTGAGTAGCAACCTAACACTCAGCTATGGATGCCCAAGCCTCTTTCAAAATGAGAAGCAAATTCACCATCCACGCTGTCCAAACAGATTAACATACAAGTTTTACGCGGCCCTAGCATAACGTCTGTCCTCGAAGACGCATAGATGTAATACCACTAAATTCCACCATAAATATTTTTTAGTCCCATCTAAAACACGATCTTATTGGCTTATATTGGGCACAGTATCTACATCCTTAAAAACCTGTAGAAAACTGAGTGGCTATTCGTCTGATCCGAGTGTCGCACTCGGTTAATAGTATCATGCTAGGATGCTGGAGTAATGAAGCGGATAAAGGTAGATAGCAAGACTAGGTATAGCACTAAAATGTGTGTGATATCTGTGTGTAATCTGGATCCATTATTTGTATATAATCTAGTTGTATCATTATAGTTGGCTATACAGTGAATTGGCTAATTTTATGTGCAGGACTAAAATGCCAACTACTCAGTCGACAGCGTGCCTAACATCAATTTTATTAGTGGTAGGACAACGCTGTTGAAATGTCAACAGCTGTAGACAGAGACTGCTTTGTCTACAGCCGCGGGCCGTTCCGTCAGGGGTAGTACCACACTCTCGCAAAAGATCGACGTCTGAGTAATGACAATGTGCTATTGCGCTTCGTTCGGTTAGCGAGAGAGCCGGAAGCCCAATGGGATGGGTTTGGGGTTTATATTGGTAGTCAGCGGCCTAGCTATACCCTTAGTATTGCAAAGGTGCATGGGCGGCAGTGACACTTAACATCAGGTGTGCTCCTTGCTCGTGTGCCACACCACAAGCAATTAAAAAAAACCTAAAAAAAAAGTAGCTCAAATTGTTTTACCTCTTTCGCGCACGTAATTTCATATAAATGAACTAAGATTAACAAATGTTTACTAATTTATTTATCTTATTTTCAGTTACTGCTGATCAGCTGTAATGCAGAAGGATCTCCTTTAGATAATTTTCAAGAACAATTTTAGTCATAACTAGTGCAAATTTTGATATTGCTCTGCTCTGTGTAACTATTTAATATTGATTTATTTAAGATCAGTGGAGTGTTTTATTGGAAAGTAAAGATAAATATTAAATGTATATCTAAGTTCATGCTAATAAAGGGCTGATGCAATGGTTAAATTTTATGTGGCATTAGATTCCACGGCCCACAAAGTGGTGACCGACGCTCGGACATTTTAGCAATACCAATAAATCCGTCGAACGTTGGAGTGAGTTAATGCGTAAATGAAATGACACGTATTTTTTGCTCTACAGTAGCACGTAAAGCGTGAGAGGTTGTCAATATTAAAATATTTTCGTGTTTTTAGTACTATGTAAGTTATTAGGGAAGCTTTATATCTCCTTTAATATTTTATGTTACCTGAAACTGAGACTAAATGGCAACAGAGAAGCGACAATGAAGCATACGCATGCATAGATGGCCACAGAGAAGCCGCTGCCTACTTTAATTTAAGTTACATAGCTAACGGCTACCCTGTTGATCTAGTAGTGATGGAGACCCGGGCATAAATCTAGCCTCCATCGGTACCTAATGGTATTAAATTTCCCCATCAGAGAGAAATATTAGCACGAAATCTGGAATCCAGTGAACGACAATAACCTCGCCAACATTGGTTGAGACTAAATTCACGTTGGATTGTTTCGGCGGCATATTCATAAGTGACCGGGTTGGAATTCTAGGTCGTACGCCGCTTTTGATAAGAAATGCTCCGTATTTTCTTGTTAATCCTAAACCTGTTGTTGTTAAAAAATGTGAAACTATAAAACTAATTAATTAGAAACAATAACTTCGTCATTAAACATTACGTACATACGTAAATTTCTCATAAACTAGGCACATACGTATGCACGCGGTGTAATTAGATACCGAGCAGGTACTTTGATTTAACAAACAAGAAACTTCGCAGAACATCTTCTACGTTCTCGAAGCATAAAGTGATTAAAAACTCGTAGAATGCGGGAAATAAGGTCACGGCTACGTGACGATAGCAAATCGCTCAACACAATGTAGCGCAAAGAATTAATGAAACAATAAAATTATTTGTACTTATATTATATACCTGTAAATTAATAAATTTAAAATAAATATGGTCTTTTTCAAGTATTATCCGTCATTGTATAACTAATTAATGTCGTGCCAAACTTAAAAGTTTTATCGTTGTAAGGTCAAATATTTTCGAATACTATAAATTTTATCAAAATCACAGAATTTTATTCGTATTAGGTAGGTACGTAGTAATTTCATGTTTTATTAAAAAAAAATTGCGTGCAACTCGGTATACTTGAAGGAAGTGAAACTTATTTGTTTACGGAACTAATTTTAACATCTAATCATGAAAGAATGACTGAACATTTGCCACAATAAAATCAGGTTAAAATGTGTAGATAAGTAAAAGTACCTAATCTATTGTTGATCTCGCGATCTATGCTAATATTCAGCCGATAGGTATGATATAAAATATGCGCTAAGGTCCTTGGGCAATGTGCAAATCGGGTTCGTAATCAAAAAGCTTCACTTTTAAATCTAAAAAAAATACGATGACCTATACTGGGTTACATACATTCTGTTAAATACAAAATGTTTGATGTTTTAAAGGAAATGTTTCCGTCCCAAGGTCATTTAATCATTTTGATAACTTAGATTGATAGTTTTAAAAACCCACCTAAATGATTCTAAAGTAGTTTGTCCTTTCATCTCGATCTATTCTTTGTATTTCTACCTACAAATTCTATTTCTACATATACGAAATAAGTGTAATTTTATCTGAAACAGTATAGGTACCTATTTAG